>JABTTQ020000127.1:0-50000 GCA_016081115.2 Rehmannia glutinosa
AATAGATTTGAACCCGCCAAACACGTTATATTCCTAGAGGGTTTAAAAATTGAAGATCCTCCTTTTGATTCACACTTTCATGGATACCATTACAAATTAAAATGCCACAGCCCCCTGAGAGCACAGATAAACAGATGGATCCAGGACACTAGCAAAAGACCTCTTCGAAGGAAGCAGACTTCAGAAAAAATATTGGGATAATAGACTTGTATTCCAAAGTAAGATTTATAAAATATATTTGGAAAATAGAAATGATCAAAATACCGAATCTTTCTATATTTTAATCACTGCTGAAACAGGCTACCCAGAGCTTGTTGATTGGTATAAAACAGAAGAAAATCAGGAATGGACATCTATGTACAGACCAGAAGATGATCAACCTACAGACAGCTTCCCGAAAACAGCAAGAAGAGAAGGAGAAGAAAACATTATTAACCAAATGGAAGGTTAAAAATGTTTTCAACAATCACTCCAAAAGAACAAATGCAAAGCCATCATATCAAGATACATAACAGAAGAATCAGAATTCTCGTCAGTCTTTGAAGAGATCTTAGAAGAAGATAAATAAAATGTATATGTAAATAAATATATATATATATATAAATCGGCAGTACTGTAGCAATTTGATATCGGCAAAGATGAGAAAGTGTATGTAGCAGAGTGGGGTGTAGCGAGGATACTAATTGGCATCAGTAGCAAAGATGCGGGTTCTTTGTGAGAAACCTAAAAAATCCTAAAAAATCCTTAGAAAATTCTATAAAAAGGGGGGATCCCCCCTCACAATGAAACCAAGTTTTTTAGAACCCAAAAGCAAGAAAGAAAACTTCAAGCAAAGCTCTCCAAGTGCAAATCCTCTCCATTTCCCTAAGATTTTAGAAACTTTTTAAATTGCGAAATATTTTTTAGAGAAGGTTTCAATTGTCTTTAGGCAAGCTTCATTTTTTAGTTTTTAGTTTTTGAAGATCTAGCTTCCATTTCCAAGGAAGCATTGTATGAAGGTGTAATTTCAAATTCCAAAATCTATAAAAGGTTTGATTTAGTTTTTTGTCTTTTAAATTCATGTTCATGATCGGTTGAACCGCCTAACCTTATATTTTCTGTCTTTAAATTCTTGTCATTTAATTTATGTTATGGTTGGTCTAATCGCCTAACCTTTTAAATTCCTTGTTCTTACTTGTTCTGTGGAGACCCTTGCAAAAGTATCCTTGATAGAAACTGGGGGTAACTCGATCAAGATATATTTATAAATATATATATATATATATAATATTTCCTTTTATGCTTTGTTATTTTTCTGCATTTCATTTATGTCTATTTATATAATAAAGATTATATTATATAATATATGTATTAAATTATATTATACACTGTATATATCAAATTTTATATTATATAGTATATAGTATGAAATTCATATTATGTTATATATTAAAGGACACGAAAAATTAAAAATATCAAAAATATATAAAACGAATTTATTGACTGATCAATATTCAATCAGTAAAAATAAAAAATATATAAAAATATAATATTAATTTACTGACAGATAAAAAAGTTCTAACTGTAAAAAAAAGAAATAATGAAAAAATAATTTACTGACGGAAAAAATTCCTAAGTGATTACCGACAACATCATTTTCATTGCTACTTTTTGTAAAAAGTAAAAAAAATAAAAAAAGATTGACGATAAAATTAGTCTCCATTAGTAAAAATTAAAAATAAATAAACAATAATAATAAAATATAGACATGCGTATTTTCCGTCGGTATTACAACGGAATTAATTACCTCCACATAAAATAAAAAATAAAATCAAAACTAAAATACTTTATAAAAAGAAAACAAAATTCAGTAAAAAAAAAACAGAGTATATGATGTCTACAATTTTTAGGTTTGGTGATGTTTTTTTTTTGTCTTCACCTATTGTGTGACACCAATTAATTAAATAAATCGTCGGCATGATTTAATGATAGTTATATAATTTAGTGTTACTAAAATATAGCCTAAAAAGCATTACAAATTACAATTAATAAAATATAGTATAGCCAATAGTGCTTCTTAAATAAAGTGATACCTACTTGCGTTACAAAAGAAATAACAAAAAAAAATTAAAAAGTGTTACTTATTTAAAGGTGTTACATATAAGCGTTACATATGATACAGTGTTACAAAAGTGTTAAATAAATATTGTAATGTACAAAGTGTTACAAACACGTGTTACATATGTACCTTATGTAAAAAGTGCTACAAAATTTGTGTTACCTAATGTCATTTATGTTGTAGAGGCGGCCAGCTAAACCCAGAAAACTATGTACTTCTAAAGGATTTGTAGGTTGAGGCCAATTATCGATAGCTTCAACTTTACTTGGATCAACCGGGATTCCTGCTCCGGACATAATATGTCCCAAGAATACTACTCGATCTAACCTAAATTCACATTTTTTAAATTTAGCAAATAATTGCTTTGCTTTCAGAACCTTTAATACCATTCTCAAGTGTTCAAGGTGCCCCTCTTTTGTCCTAGAGTAGATCAAGATATCATCGATAAACACAATAAAAAATTTATCTAGAAAATATTTAAATACCTGATTCATCAAGCCCATGAAGGTTGCTGGGGCGTTAGTCAACCCAAATGGCATCACCAAGAATTCATAGTGTCCATACCACATGCTAAATATTGTCTTGGGTATATCATCTTCTTTTATTTTCAGTTGATGGTACCCGGATCTCAAGTCAATCTTCGAAAATACTGTTGCACCTTGAAGTTGATCGACCAAATCATCGATTCGAGGTAACGGGATTTACTCTTATTTGTAACTTTGTTCATTTCTTGGTAGTCGATACACAATCTCATTTTACCATCCTTCTTTTGTACGAATAGGACTGGCGCACCCTATGGTGAGAAGTTAGGTCTAATGAAGCCTTTATACAACAACTTTTGCAATTGTGTCTTCAGATCCTTCAATTCCAGTGAAGCCGTGCAGTATGGAGCTTTAAAGATTAGAGATGTTCCTGAAAGTAGGTCAATAACAAACTTGATCTCACGGTCGGGTGGTAATCCGGGGAGATCATCTGGAAATACATCGGGATATTCTCGCACTATTGGAACTTAATCAAGGTATGGTTGATGTTGTTTGTCGATGCTCATGACACTTACTAGGTATCTTTCACAACTAGCATTTAGTAAGCGTTGTGCCTTTAGTGCTATTATCATTGGAAATCTAAAGCGAGTCGTGATTCCAATGAAAGTAAATAAATCTACTCCCAGAGGTCGAAAGGTCACTGTCTTTTTTTGACAATCGATTGTAGCACCATACTTTGATAACCAATCCATACCTAAAATAATATTATAATCGTTCATGGCTAACACTATTAGATCGGCATAAAGTTCTCTATTTTTCCATTAGAATAGCATAAGCTTTCAAAACTTGATTAGTCTATCTGGAATTCCCAGAGGGAATTGTTCATTTTAACAGACTTTAGCTACATTAGGTGTCGTACCCTTTCTCCTCACATACTAAGTAGATGCAAATGAATATGTCCCTCCCGAATCAACTAATACGAATGTTGAGGTATCAAAGATAAGAAGTTTATATGTCACCACTGATGGGTTCGCATCTGCCTCTGCTCTGGTGATGGTGAATGCTCTACCTGGAACTTTATTTTGTCCAGTAGCATTCAGATTATTTGGGCACACGTTAGCAAGATGTCCCGTTATTCCACACATAAAATATTTTCTAGGCTCTACTGGCCAACTTCCAGTATGTTGAATCTTGCACCTGTGACAAAAAGGTAGTGCTATAGGTGTCTTACCCTGATCATCTCTTTGGCGCTTAATTTGTTCCCACTGTTGTTGTCCTTGGCATGGTTGAAAATTGGGTTCATGTTGCTGCTGAACTTGAAAACTCTCTTCTTCGGGCTTCCAACCCATCTATGTCCCTGTTCTTCTTTGAATTGGCGTCTAGCTTCTTGGGCACGGAAAATCCTTAACTCAGCTTGTTCTATCACCAATGCTCTCTTAGAAACCTGTGAATAGGTTACTCCTTGAATTCCCGTCATGCTGACATCTCTATATAGTTATGGCCTCATACCTTCAAGGAATGTTTCTACTTTTAGTGCATCGGTACTAACCATATGAATGGCAAACCTGGACAATTCTTCAAATTTGCGAATGTAATTACCGAGAGTCATAGTTCCTTGGTGTAATTGTATGAATTCATTCATCTTCAGTACACAAACAGGAGCCGTGAAGTATTTGTTTCTGAATAGTTATTTAAATCTTTCCCAAGTCTTTGTCTTAACATCTTCTGTGCTTCTCATTGTATCCCACCAATGTCCCGCACTTCCACAAAGCATAAACGAAGCACACATTACTTTTTCTTCTTTCGTGACCTTACTATATTGAAACATATTATCTAAAGTCCTCAACAAATCTTCTGCGGCTGTGGGATCTACTGCATCTTCAAAGGCTGGTAGATTTAGCTTTCGAAATCTTTCCCCTACAATCTCGACTTGATCCGCCCTTTGGTGTGATTCATTTCTGCTCTTTGTTCTCCATCTATAACCCTCTGATGGATGAGTTGTTGCATTTGTTCAGATCCTCACTGGATGAGCTCTGTAAGTCAATTTATGACATTATCTCGATCGCCAATTTGTACAGGAGTCTCCCCTCCTTGGTTTCTATCCCCACCACTACTCTCCCTTCTAGTTCTCACCATAAAAGAAACACTGTTTTAGGATAACCTAATAACACATGGCCAATATAATTTCATGAAACTTAAAATGCATCAGACAATAAAATAAAACTTACTTGCATAACTGTGCTCCACGAGTTTTGAGTTCATGTACATGGATAATCTACAAAACCTGTAGTTAGGCTCTGATACCACTCTGTCACGCCCACCCCTAATATTACTACTTGAATATATAAATTGTACTACTCGACAATATAGACTCTATTTATAAGAACGTGTGATTTATTTATTTTTTTCGTGAAAACAACGATTTTACCATTTAAAATCAAAAATCGTAGTTAAACATGTCTTGTACGTAACACGAGGACTATTTATACAAACCCATAACTCAAACCAGCACATTATTTACATATATTTACAATAGAGTTTCAAAAGTTATAAACAGTATGAGTTCCTACATATAACACAATAGAAGCAAAACCAAAATGAACCTACAACCAAGCCCGACAGGTCGTCATACATATCCATAATCCTCAAAACCTGAAGAAACTCCAGCACCACACAGTAAGCTAAAGACTCAGGCATTCTCATGTTCATCTGCAATGCCTGAACTACATGAGCTAAAGCTCAGCAAGTTAAAATCATGCATGTCCAAAGGAATAACAATACTTTTCCAACATGTAATGCTAAAATGTAAATCCATGAATCAAAATACTTTATTCAAATCATTTTCTTTCATTTGGGTCCCTGACCCAACTACTATGCACCGGAAAAGAGCTCTGCAAACAGCAATAATCAAATGACCAATAATATCATTATGAAACTACGTGTGCTCCATCCTCCCGCGGCCCAGCCAAGGGTCCCCTACATGCGTCTCATGTGTCCGCCAAGAAATATCTCACCCCGTAGGGTCATAACATAGGTACCCACAAATGGTCCATCCTCCTGTGACCCACCGAGAGCCCATCTCCCATCTAGCTCTATGCTCACCAGGAAATACCCCACTTGTTATATCTAAATATATATCATAAGAATGCCCAGCGTGCCTCGGTGCACTAGCAGTGGTCAGCAAGCATCCATTTACTTCCAGAAAATATTTATGTGCATGCCAATATCCTCTTGTAATGTGCATGCACATGAAAATATTGTGAATGATATGTTCAATGGCTCACCAAACACCAGATTGCATCATCATGCCAGCCAACATGCATCACACAATATCCACATATAATACAAATAGTTCAAATAATATATTTTCATGCATCGCAGTTGCATATGTATTTTTACTTACCTTTCACCCTAAATATGCTACTGAAAGTTAGCTAATTTTCTTTCCTTCATAATCTTAGATGTAAGACAACCTGTAATTTATAAGCTATCAAACTTTCTTATTTCTTACAAGTTATAAATAATCCAGACTCCTAGCACTACAATTCCTCGTATTAGATAATATTCTATCACCCCTTGATTTGTATAATCGAATTCTTGAATCAAATCCTTAGATGTCAAAAGGATATTGATTATACTCCATTGAATTTTACACACAGTACTTTACCTAATTAAAGGTATAACCTAGTCTCTAATATCTTCTTGTAATTTCAGAGGCATCAGTTCATATACTATAACTATTTCAAGCATTATTTTTCTATATCAAGTGATTTCATCTTATGAAACCGAACCTGAAACTCCTTTCCTTAATCTCTATCAACCATTTATGCCGAGGAAAATATAGTCGGGCATTTATTAATTGTATCTAAAGTTTGGTAAAGTTAACTTCCCATCATAAGTTCCAAAGCTACACTTAATTGCTAACTTTCAAATTTTCTCAGAAGCCCAAACTCAAATTTAAAATAAAGGACACTTACCTTTTACTTTTGTTTAGCCAATTTGTTTTCCTTAATTTTCTTGTTCTGTTCCAACCGCTTGTGCGTCTATGCCTTTTGCTCGAAAGTGCTTAATTTGTATACTTGTAAACCTTATCATCAATATTTGAGGCGGTTAACTTAGCATGTTAGCATAAACAATCTAGTTACCTACACCCACGTGATATAGATATAGGGTTATTGATTTTTTAGTACCTGAAGTATAGGCACTTTGCTGGTTTGGTATCTGACATTTTGTGAATTACCGATTCAGTACCCATACTTCACATTTTTTATAAATTGGTATCTATTCACTTTTAAATACGAAAATACCCCTAAGATTTTTTTATTTTTTATTAAAAAGTCAAGTTTTTATTAGAATAATTAAATTTATTTTAGAAAATAAATTTAATTATGACATAACTTATAATTATTTAAATTTAATTTTTAATTCTTAATTGTAAAAATAAAACAAATTAATTAATAATGTTTAAAATTCATTTAAAAAACTAATTAAAATTAGTATATTAATAAAATATTGCTATAGTTTTCTTATTTAGGATCTTGATTTTAATTTTTAAATTATTTAATTTTCATTTTAATTTTTAAAATTAATTAACTAAACTAATTTTTCCTTTTGATTAGCTATATTTTAATTTATGTTTATTAATTTACTAACTTAATGTAATAAATTTAGTTTTCTAAAAATTCATTAATATTTTTATAAACTTATTTTTATTTTTAATTAATTAAATTAATTAAAATTTTATTTGATTTTACAATTTAAATAAGTATACTAAAAGAATTATTTTGAGTATATTTATGTTTCTTGGGGGCATTTTCGTCCTTAAAAGTGAATAGGTACCAATTTATAAAAAAAATGTGAAGTATGGATATTGAATCGGTAACTCTAAAATGTCAGGTACTAAACTAGCAAAGTGCCTATAGATCGGGTACCAAAAAATCAATAACCCATAGATATATATAATTCTAATGCATGATACTTATCTACATAATTATATTTTTCTAGAATTTTGATATACTCCTATATAATTGTGACATATGTAACATTTGAACAATTCACTTTATAAATACATATTAATATAATTCACATTAGATATATATACATACGAGTTATATATATGTATTTGCGCATAAATAAATATCTTGCTATCCTCTTTCCTTTTTTTTCTACTCTTACTATTATTATTTTTTTAACAATTAAGAATTTTATTCCCACCAGTATCTTAAACAATCTGACTCTCTTTCCGGTATTAAATTAATTATTTTAATTAATATATATTTGCATATTATATTCCTCGATACACGTCTCAACGCCACATTTCATCTCAAACTTTATTTTTCACGTATAACCTAGTGGCTCACGTACTTCTAGTGCTACCACGTGTAACATAATAGCATCTAATGGTTTGACATATTAATTTTCTCATTTCATATACGACTGGCTAACTGAATTAATATTCCGACATCAAGTACTATATAGGGTTCCAAATTATAAAATTAATCATGCCATTTAGAATGAAATAAATTATGCAAATACCAATATAAATGCAAGTGGCACATAAACAACTTGTAGTGCATGAACTATATTGGCCAGTGAGCAGTGTGAGGCCCGGTATTACATTAGATGATGATTAAATTTTGTTTATGAAATACATTGCTTCTGCTACAATTGGATTAGTTTATTTTATATTAAATTATTCGTGTTCTTTTTCATTGTTAAAAAGTAGGTGCATGCTTGTTTATTTATAAAAATAATCCTAGGGTGTTACACTTTATATGGTTTAAAACAGCCTCCTAGATAGTGGAATAAAAAATTTGACCAGTGCATGCTTGATTTAAAATTCTACAGAAGTCAATTTAATCACTGCTTGTATTTTGAACTTGATGCTAAGTCCCTTGTGTTTCTGTTGATTTATGTTGATGATATATTGTTGACTGGCCCATGCACTAAGACTGTTGATTATGTGAGAAACTTCTTAAGTCCTAAATTTGACATGAAATTCTTAGGTGATGCTAAAAAAATTCTGGGTATGAACATTGATAGGGATAGAAACAACTCTATCATTTATCTGCATCAATCTTCTTACATTAAAAAAATTCTGCAAAAATTTTCCATGTGCTTTGCAAAATCTGTAAATGTTCCTCTTGCATCTTATTTCTTGTTAAGTAAGGATCAATCTCCAAAGACTGAAACTGAAATTATGTTCATGGAAAATATTCCTTATGCTAATGCCATTGGATCTGTGATGTATTTGATGGTAAGCACTGGGCTTGATATTGCATATGTTGTTTCTTGCCTTAGAAGATTTATGTTTAATCCTGGTATGGTGTACTAGAATGCTTTAAAATGGTTGTTGAGATATTTGAGACATTCAACAGATTATTGCTTGAAATTTTCTAAGTGTGAAAATGGTATAATTTTGAAAGGTTATGTGGACTCAAATTATGCTAATGATAAAGACAATCAAAAATCTACAACTTCTTATATTTTACATTTTGTGGTTCTTGTATTAGTTGGAAATCTCAGTTACAACATATTATGGCTCTATCTACAACAGAATTAGAATATGTTGTTGTAACTGGAGCTTTAAAAGAATCATTATGGCTTAAAGATCTTATTTCAGAAATTAGTTTTTTGAAAGAAAAAGAAGTAGTAATTTCAGATTCTCAATCAGGTATTCAGCTTTGTAAAAACTCAATTTTTCATGGTAGAACCAAACACATTGATGTTCGTTTTTACTTTATAAGATATATTATTTCAAAAAGTTTGCACAGTCTTAAAAAAAGTGGCTTCTGAATACAACCCTATGGATATGGGTACTAAGTGTCTACCCTTATCTAAGTTTAAAACTTGTCTAAAAATTCTATATTTTGACACTGGTGATTAGTTACCCTGGTTACTTTCCCTTGTTGCGTTTAACAGTTTACTGTATGTTTTCTGTAAACCCAAAACTGTTGAACTAATATTTGTTGTGGGCTTATATTGGTTCAATGGGGGAACTTGATTTGTTGTGTGCTTGTTGAGGTAATTTTCTTGTTACAGCGTACTTTAGTGTTGTTGTAACAAAAAATCCTACATAGAGTGTTAAGTAGACAAAAGCAATGATGATTGGAAATGCAATTATGTCTAATTCAATCAAGCAATGACCTAAGTTGGAGATTGTTGGAATATTTGGCCCATTTGCTTGGCCTTGATCCAATATGATGTGCCCCAAAATTGCAGCCCGAGATGTAAGCTACTAGCCCAAGCCCATTTTCTTTGTAAACATGGGTCATGTGATCGGACTGCGATCCAGATATGATGTTCGTGGATCCTCTTTGTTTCTTAACCCCTCAGTTCTACACTTGATCTGAGCCATTGAATTTACACCTATAAATGGCCTCTATCTGAAACCCCAATTGATTATTCTGTGTTGAGTTTCTCTCTCTTCACTCATTTTCTCTCGAGTGTTATTCAGCTTTGTGCTACTCTCTCTCTCTAAAATCTAGTCTCTTGCAGACTGTTTCTAGGTGGATTTGTGTGTGAGAAGCGAGATCTTTGTGTGATACTATCTTATCCACCATCTTTGTGAACGAGATCCTTGTTCTTGAGTGAGTTAGGGTTTTGGTGGGTTCGATACTAGATCTAGGGCTTGGAGGTTCTCTCTTGTGGCAAGGCTTTTGTGGTTTCCCCTTGGTTCTCTGGGTTTTGATTCATGGTGACTGTTCTTTTAGGATTTTCCAGTCCCTAAGCCGAACGTATTATCAATACTCAGTTTTAGGGTTCTTGCTTGTACATTCGATTTGTTTCTAGTTCTTGCTAGTTTTCTTTTCGATTTGAGTCCTAGAGTATATTTTTGTAATTAATATGGTTTTATCGAGTCTGTATTCATTTGATACTTTGTGTATCATTCTTTTCTGAGGCGGATAGATACCCAACACCAATTATTTCTTGCAAAGCCATCATCATCATTCCCATCGTCCTGCCATGAATTCTTGGAGATTTTATTTTTAGTGGTATAGGTTCCGTATATTTTTTAGGGAAAAATGCAATATTGGTCCTGTAACTCCAGCTCCTTTGCAAAATTGGTCCTGGACGATTTACATTTTGCAATTTACGTCCTGTAATTAAAAAATATTTGCGAATTTGGTCATGTTTCTGCTGGAGCTTCGATTTTCTTGCCGGAATAAGTCATGTGCGTAGCATGTGGCCCGATTTAAACCCGTTTAAGGATGAGCTGTCCAATTTCCAACTAATTTGGGCCCATTTCTTTTTGTCTTGACTGATGTGGCACTAAATGGAGGGAAATGTAAATATATTGGTCATGTAACTTAAAAATTGGATGGAAATACTTTGTTGTTATTAACCCATCTTCTTCCCCAAATTGCAATTGCAGGTCCAAAAAAAAACCCTAGACGAAAAATTTCCCACAATCAAGCTCCACGATCAAGAACACGACCAACAAGAATGTCTTATGTAACTGGCGACGATGTCTGTCATTGTGGAACTCTTGATGTGATTCGCACTTCATGGACGGCCGATAATCCAGGAAGAAGGTTCCAATCTTGTCGGCTGTATGACGTGAGAATTTGCAAATTTTGTTCTTATTTACTATCATAAAATTAAGAAATTTAGCTGACATTTTTGTATTTGACATAATTGTTGATTTTTTTGTTTACCTTTATTGCAGAGAGGAGGATGCAGTTTTTTTTCTTGGAAAGATCCACCAATGTGTCGTCGAGCTAAGGCGATAATTCCAGGCTTATTGAAAAGGATTAATGATATGTGTAAAGAATTAGAGAAAATGGAACTCAATGAGCAAAAGATTTATGAAATGGAGCATGAAATTGAGAAATTGAAAAGGAAGAATATAATGTTGGTGAATTTGCTGGTTGTGCTTCCTTTGTTTGTTGTGTTATACAGCTGGGTCTGGAAAGCACTGAACAAAAATTAGAAAGTGCCAAGCTTCAAGATGATTTCATAATGGTGTATGATTGTTATTATTAGGATGATGTATTAGTAACATATGTGTAGGAATGTTTATGTATTGAAATGATGTATTAGGATGTTGTTTATTTGGTAATGTCAATGTAACCTAATCCTTTAATGGTTGAATGTTTTAATATGTTGAATTATCTTGGTTGTTTATGTACTTTATTTGAACATTTTGCATGAATATATCAACCAAAACTGGGTTGTTTATGTCAATGTACAACCAAAATTCAAAGCCTACAACCATATACAATAAGATTCAAAGCTTGCAACCATTCATTGATATGCTAAAACATATACAATAAAATTCAAAGCCCGCAACCATTCATTGATATGCTGAAACATATACAACCAAAATCAAAACCAACATTGTGATGATTGGCTTATCTCTTGCATCCAATATACAACTGTTGAAACTCTCACACACATTATTGAGAAGCATGTCACATTTGTTGTGCTCACTGAAGTGAGACCTATGGTTTGGAGGTTTGTCATCAAACCAATTAGCTGCATCCTCACTTAACTGTCTTATTTCCTTCATCCTATCAGCAAATTCACCCTCAGTAGTTGCTCTTGCTGCCTTCCATAAAGCATTTTTGAATGATATTCCTCTGAACCCTGCATTTTTGAAGTTATTGTGTAAATGTCTTACACAAAACATGTGCTCTGAGTCTGGAAATACTTCTTGGAAGGCTTGAATTAGACCTTTTTGCTTGTCAGACATGAATGTGTATTCATGTGGCCTTATAATTTCCAAGTCAAGCTTCAGTGCAGTTAAGAACCACTCCCATGTCTCCCTCATTTCCTTACATACAATAGCATATGCAATTGGGTACAAGTTGTTGTTAGGATCAGTACCTACAACAGTTAATAATACCCCTCCATAAGGTCCTTTCAAATGGCAACCATCCACTCCAATTATCCTTCTACATCCTGACAGAAACCCTTTCTTCAAGGCATCAAAACAAACATAAAGTCTACTAAATCTGATCTCACCATTCTCATTATCACTTCCCAACATAATGGTAGAACCAGGGTTGGATTTTCTTAGCTCCTCTACATAGGCCGATAATTTACAATATTGTGCATCAGGGCTTCCTTCAAGCATTTTTAAAGCCTTTAATTTGGCTCTATATGCTTGATCCTTAGAAACATGACATCTGATATCATTTATAACATCAAGCCTAAACCCCTTCACATGTCTGTTTGGGTCAGACTGAAACTTATGAGCATACCTTTCACTCAACCAACCTGTTTTCACATTTTTCACATGGAATGTTGGAGGGCATGAATGGTTTGGGTTGTACTCTCTTAATTGAAAGGTATCTTCTTTTGGCATCTTAAGTGCATTCATCCTCCAACTACAATCTGACTCATTGCACCTCACATACACTCTGATTTTATCATTCTTCACAAATTTGAGATTTCTCTTTGTGCTTATTGCATGAGATTGAACAGCTTTTCTGAACTCAGCTTTTGTTCCAAATTTCATTCCCAACACAAAAGTTGGATCATATACCATGGAAGAGTTGAAAACTGGAGGATTTGAGACTTCATCATCATCATCTTCAGACACCCTATGCTCTTCAATCTCATATGCATTAACAACATCATCTTCACTGTATTTTTCATCACTGTTTAAATCAGAAGGTGCCATACTTTCATCTTGCTCTACATATTTTTCAAACAATACATCATCATCAACCTCATCACTTATTTCACCTGCCATGTCATAATCACTATCCAATAATGATTCTATATAGGAATCTGAATCACCCAAGCTCTCTACATTGACATCTAACCCATCCACATTCACAGTCCCCTCAACAAGTACTTCATCACTCAATTCATCCACATTCACAGTCCCCTTATCAAGTGCTTCATCACCCAACCCTTCCACATTCACAGTCTCCTTATCAAGTACTTCAGCACCCAACCCTTCTACATTCACAGTCCCCTCAACAGGTACTTCATCACCCAACTCTTCCACATTTTGTCCCCTCATCAAGTTTCTCACCACTATCTCCCTCAACAAGTTTCTCACCACTATCTCCCTCATCCCTCAGTACTTTGTTAGACTCTTCCAAACTAAGGAATCTTGGAAAGTCATGACTAACCCAGATATGCATTTTCCTGATTTTGACATACTTCAAACACCAGCTTCTAATATCTTTATCATCACCTAAGCACTTAAGAGTATTATAAGCCATAATATAAAAGTTTTCATTTCCTTGTACACCTAATCCCATACTAAACTCTCTCGAATTTTCTCCTACTCATGATGTTTTTGGTACCCAATCATAAACAATCCTCGTACCACCTCTAAATGAAGTTTGCATTACCAGGTTTTTCGACAAAATAACCACCATAATGAAAAATGGAAAGTGTCAATGATAGTTCTTGGATCAGTAACAAAAATGACAACAAAGAAACGTATTAAACATATAAGCCCCACATGTTCCCACACAACAAACAAAAAAAACGTAAAATACAATATAACTTAAAGTAATACTTTATACTGACAATGGGGGACCATTGTGATCATTTTTTAATAAAGAATCTTGAAAAGGCCCTACCTACCCACATAATAAATTGAGTTTCTTTGAAAAATATGTTGATAAAGACATCATAAACCATACTTTAGCTAATAAACAAGAGAACCGAGCAAAAAAAAAACAACAGATTTCATACAAGCATTTCAAAGAGTGCTTACGGTAAACAGGGGATGGTAAATCCCAGTATTTCTCATTCCGAACGAACACCATCTTCTTCTCGACGCCAACTGTGATGATATTTGTGAAAAAATCTTGTTCTTTTACGTATTTAGGGTTTTGGATGATGAATAAAGCAGTGAAACAAGTGTAGAATGGAAGGGAAAATGGAGAAGTTAAAGAGGTTTGTGTATTAACCCTGTTTGGTTTAATGGGTCTTCTATTTTTCCCTCCAATTAACCATCCTTGTTTACCAAAGTTAAAAAATGGGCCCAGATTAGTTGGGAATTGGACAGCTCATCCTTAAACGGGTTTAAATCGGGCCACATGCTACGCACATGACTTATTCAGGCAAGAAAATCGAAGCTCCGGCAGAAACAGGACCAAATTCGCGAATATTTTTTAATTACAGGACGTAAATTGCAAAATGTAAATCGTCCAGGACCAATTTTGCAAAGGAGCTGGAGTTACAGGACCAATATTGCATTTTTCCCTATTTTTTACCAATCATGTATGTTTATTGGGGCTGAGTGTTGAATCATGATTTTAGGCTCTAATTGGGAGATACTGGAAATATTTTTGTCGCTGGATTTTGGTATCATTCTGGGTAGGCGCTTTGATATGAAAGATTGCTCTTTAAAAGAATCTGAATCCTTTTTAATTTCCTTGAAAACTCCCCAAATATCTTCTTCTTGGAATTCTTCATTCCTCATCGATGTCCAACCACTTCTTCCTTGGTTGTATAAACCGTATCCGTTCTCCATTTAATTTACTGGCAAACAAAACCCAACTATTTAATTCATAAGATCACAAAATAAATAGGCTTAGTTAAACCAGTTAAGATTTTACCCCCGTGAAAGAAAGCAAAAATAAAAAAAACAAGAATTACCTTTTTTCTTGGATTGAATGTTTTCATATAGTAGTATGTAGAAAATATTTGATTTGACTCAAATAAAAGGTACATGAATAAGATTTTCTCAAATTGTCAACTCACATGATGTTTTTTTTTCTAGTGAGAATGTGCAGCAAATCTCAGCACCCTTCATATTTAGGATGAAGAGAAAATTGCATATTTAGTCCCAAAAGAATTGACCTATTGCATTTTCAGTCCCACATCTGCAAAATAGTCCCATATAAATGATTTTTTTTGCAAAACAAGTCCCACCGTTACATTTTTAACAGAGACTCTTGCCAACTCCATTAACATGTAACCTTGAAGGATCGAAAATTGCATATTTAGTCTCAGATGACTTGTCATTTGCAATTCAGTCCTACATATGCAAAATAGTCCTATAGGATCGAGTTTTTTTCAAATGTAATCCCACTATTATATTTTTAATGCCTGCAATTCTCAGCTCCGTTAGACATTGAATTTGGAGAAAAAAATTAAGCCAAACTCCTCAATTAAAGAAATAAAAGAAAAAATCAAATTTAATGTTTTTGAGTTTTTCTCTCCACTTGAAAGAAAATTGCAATATTAGTCCCATAAGATTTAAGTGATTGCAATTTAGATCCCATGAATTCAAAATAGTCACACTAGAATGGTTTTGTTACAAAAATAGTTCCACCGTTAATTTTTCCGTTAATTTCTTTGCAATTTCGGTCCCATCTTAATGTTATTGCAATTGGGACTAAAACTGCAACTATTCATATCATATGGGACCAAAAATGTAATTATCCCAAATAAAAACATTAAAAATAGATAAATCTAAACTATTTTGTCTCCTTTGTTGTCATTTGAATTTTTATTTAACTTCAAAATCATCATTTAGTGAAAAATCTTAAATAATTAAGATAAAATCTTAATGAATTAAATAACTATTTTCTTTATTAATTGAGAAAATTTGTAAAATTAATCATGTAACTGATAGGTGGTTGCAAAAAATATTTCGCAAAATGGACAGTTTGCAAATTAGTTCTGTAATTATAAACAAAACTCAATTTTAGTCATAATTTTACCAAATTACATGTGTTTCTCGTGTGATTGAAATCGAGTAAAATTCCTAATTTATAGCAAAATACCTAATTTATGGCGAAATTAGGAACAAAATGAGTTTTATATTGTTAGGGGACTATTTTTCTTTGCAGGACCTTTTTACGACCTCTTTTGTTACAAAACAAAATCCAATTTCGCCTATTATTGTTTTGTGAAAATATTTTTATTGTATGTATGAAGTACACCAAATAAGATTAATATATATAATATATATATAAAGTGAGTGGGTCGAATTGATCTTACTTGCCAGACACATGTATGAATCGGGGGGTCTAGGTCTTTTATAATCTTAACAAGTCAAGTCTCGATTTAAGCGAGCATCAAAATCAACATCTTCTAACAACGTTCTCTTTTAAGATTTAGTGTCTATTATTTTATTATTTTAAGATTTAAGCTCAATGAAAAATATAGTACAAATATACTTAGTAAAAAAATATATATTAGTTTTTTTATAAAATTGTACATTTACTATCATTCGAAGATCAAATGCCAATGGAGTACTATAAAATTAATTTTTGATTATTATATATGGAACTATTTTGCATTAAAAAAAATTTGGGCCATACTCGCAAATAATTGGATTAAAATTTCATTGTCTAGCTCTTATGGGGCCATTACTACAATGTTTGTCCAAAACTTAACAGTTGAAGACGCTCTCCGTTAGTTTTTTAACGTCCATGGTACCAAAAATGCAACTTTAGATTCTTATGGGACTATATTTGTGTAAACAAAATTTTGGGACCAAAAATACAAACTATGGGTCTAAAATCGCAACGTCCCAAATCTTGTGGGACTAATATTGTAATTTTCTCCTCCACTTGAAAAAATCGACATGTGTTGAGTATGGCTTATATTTTTCCTAGTTAGTTAAATACAAGATGGAAACAAATCAGCACTTAATACATATGAGTACATTATGAAATCGAGAAAATTGCACATTCAGTTCGACATATGTTGAGTATGGTTATATTTTATGCCTATTGCACTCTTAGTCCCGTTGTTTGCAAATTTCATCCCGCTGTTTTTAGATTTTGCAATTTCAGTCCCACAATTTTATAAACATAAATAGTCCCGTAGTTTAAAAATATTGCAACACTAGTCCCAAATTATCATATTCTTTTAGATTATGCAATGTATCACATGCTGTGAAAGTCTTCATTTTCTGTCACCTATTTTGTTCGTGGCATTGTTATACCTACTTAGATCCAGTCTCTATTCAGTGGTTTTAAGTGGATCATTTCAGGTTTCCAGCCGATAAACTTAACAGGGCATACTTCTGCAAAGGCCTCACTAACATGTATACAAATCTTCAATTTACCTAAGTTTATTAACAGAAATGGATATAGTCCATTACGACCATATCATGCCCAATATGCTTACGTAAAATTAAAATATCCCTTAAAATTCCTACCTTTTCTTTGACCAACATAGCTCCGGGTGAGATGGCTCACAACACCATTAGTCGGAAAACTACTGCCCCTAGACCGTTTGACAAACGTCGCCGTTCAATCTCATCAAATAGGAAAGATGGTCTACAAGTTATCCGACTCCTTTAGAAACTGTACAGCACAGCCTTGGTTCGTTTCCTACTCCCGGCGTACAAGAAAATCATTTAAAGGGATAAATTAATAGAACATTATGCACACGTGTTAAAGCAAAAAGCCACATCTTATTAAGAACTTGAAGAAATATTTATTACATTAGTAATCTCCTTTTGGGAAAAGAATACTTGTTTAGCCTCTCATTAATGAGGCTTGAACTTGAAAATACATAAAAATTAAAACTAAAACACTCATATATTACAAATTTTCACTCAGAATTTATTATAAGAAAATTAAGGGAAATGTTCGATGTCCTTGGCTTGCTTCAACTCTTGTTATTTATAGACTTGAATCCGGTCTTGAAAGGCGGACTCCAAATCTTGTTGAAGTATAAGACGTCAGTGCTTACGTCTTACGCCTGAATTATTTCCTCACTAGGTGTTTCATTTTTCTGCCGCGTGACTCAACCCATGTGATGGTTGTCTGGGAAACTTTTAGAAATTTGGTTTGCATGGTCCTTGAGGATAACACGTCTTGTGAGTTGGACCCTTATTCTTTCTAGTTGTATGGTCTTGTCGATCGGGTTTGGGTCGGAATCCTTTCCCAAACTCGGGTTCTTTATGTTCGGGGCAAGCCTAATAGATCTGATCGATCCAATCGGCCAACATGTGCCATGTTACAAAATTTACGTAAGTTTCTTTACTAGCCGGAATCTTATTTTCCCATAGAATTCTTCTCTTTATCTCGAAAAGTTCCTCTACAAATCCTGTTGTTGATTATGTCATTGAATTCAGAAGGAAAAATCCATTTGCTGAATTCTGGAAAAACTTGAATGGATACTTGACTTTGTCCATTTCAGTTAAATAAACCTAAAGTCCCCATGTTCGCCTTGTAGAAGCTTCAGCTTCTGAGATTGCTCCTACCAGTAATGGTAATTCTTCCAGTGAAGTTGCCTTAATGTATTTCAAAGCATTTCCATACGGTCTTCTAAGCTTGATGAAACAAAAAGCTTCATTGAAACCTTTCTTTGCTGGTTCTGGAGCTGCACTGATAAAATATAGTTCCAAAATGTCTCATCTAGCCAAGTGTGGATTATTGGCCCAAATCTCGTAAATGTTCGCCAAAAATATTTTGGTTCATACAACTGCAAGTGTACAGTGTAGTTTATAGAATAATGGCAAGGAATGTCGTATTCCTCAAGGACTGATATTCGAAACACTTAGGCTATAGTAACATCGTATTCCAATTTTATAGAAGCGATCGAAAATTGAATATTTTATCTAACGAAAAATCGAAAATAAAGAAGAATAAATAAAATAAATTTGTGAACCACACAAGTATTTTCAACATCTTTAAGAGCAACCTTAGGCACATAATCTCAACATGCTTCTTCAATATTAAATGCAAATAAAGTTTTAAAAACCAATTCATGCAATTCTATGGGTTCAATTCCTAAGTTAGTCTACTCCCCCGTCCAGGCGGTGAATTAACAGTTGATGAATAACAATTGTAGGCCTCCCAGCTCGTTACAATCATTACTAACTCCCAAAAGATTTGTGAATTGAATGACTCACCACAAATAGTTGTAGGCCTCCCGGCTCGTTACATCCGTTTATGTCTGAATCCGATTTCCATCTTTTTTAGAACCCATCTCCCAAATTTTGTACTAACAAATATGACATGCAATTTATTCCCGACAAATAAAAGCAATTATAAATAAGCACTTGAATTCATAAAATATAAAGCATGAATTAATTAAGAAAACAAATAATCATATTTAATACAAATCCACAATTTCGATTATACCCCTAACATCCGAAAAATATGCCAAACATTGAATACAAACTCATAGATAAATCTGAATCAATATTTTGACATCATATAAGCACAGACAAGAGTTCTTAGACATAGAAAGAAAACCCCTTCTTGTTAGGATGGATTTTCTCCTAAGCTTTCGAAGCTCTTGTGTTCCCTAGATGCGAAAGCCTTGTGGTGTTTTTCGCGACCTAGCCGTTTGCTCTCAGAAGCTCTTCGATTCTTTCGTTCCTGTGTTATTTGATGTGTTTTTGTTGTATCCAGTTATGTATTTTCGTGCAAGCCTTGGGTCCCTTTTATTGATACTTGGAGAGATCACTTGTAGGGTTGGAACGGGAATCAAACTCTGAAAAATGCGTTGAAACAGACTCCACACGGCCTGGCCGTGTGGTCCTGTCTTTAACCCTTCCTCGCATGGGCGTGTGATTCTGCATGGTCTGCTGGTGCGATTGGCTTCCCTTTCCCACACGGCCATGTGGGCCTGCTCCGTCCCCTATTTTCTATCCAACATCACACAACCGTGTGATTTTCACACCGGAACTTCCACACGGCCGTGTGACACCACACGGCCGTGTGACACCACACGGTCTGGCTGTGTGAAGTATTTTTGTCCACTTTTTCCGTTGTTTTGATCTTCTCTTTGCATTCGTCAATCTTATTCGGGCATTCCAACTGATATTTCTTTATTTTAAGCTCTGCTTCCTGCAAGAATTACAAGAATACGCAGTATCATGCCCTTTTAAGGAAACCAAGTAAAAACATAGTAAATATGCGTGCAAATGCATCAATTATATATCATTTTTAGCCCCAAAATGCACGTATATTTTACACACATCAGTAAACTGCTTCCCCAAATCCATTTTGGTAACTTGAAATTTTCTGGGAATCCTGGTGACACAGTATATATTGAAGCTAAAGCTCCAAAAGTATACCATTCTTGTACTTCATTTGGATGACTTCCCGCTTTCATCCAAACTCTAGGGTATTTGCGTGAGATATCAACTATTGTTTTTTTTGTTTTTTGGGTTAATACCTCTTCTTGTAATCAATTTCTCCCATTGTCGTTGATAAATCTGCATAGGAGAAATCTTAATCTCGTGAGTTTGAACCTTAGATTTGACTGTCTATGGCATGAGATTCAACTCTCCCTCTTCAACCCCAGAGGTGTTGGGTTGACTTGAACACTCGGGTTGTGACACTGGAGCTTCAACATTCGTTACAGTTTGTACATCCTCAGAGGATGCATCTCCTACAACACTCATGATTATGGTATCTGAATCCATAATCTCCGGGTTAGATCCCCGTTCTTTAATAGCCCCTTTTTGCATCGTAGGAGATGCGGCCTGGAGAAGAGGCCCTTGCAGTGCTAGGAACACTTGTCCTTGATCAAACTGACATGCTCGTATTTGACTAGAAACAGATTTTTGGTCAGCCTATTGAAGTCGTCCAGCAACTTCTGCATTGAGACATAATGTCCCAAAATCTCGTTCTAGACTCTCCAGGGTTTCCCAAAGATGTCTTACTCGTTTAAGGACCTCGTTAGCAACACGTCCTTCCATCTTGTGTCAAGAAATCGGCAAGATTTTTTATGAGATTTTATAATGACAATATCATAATCATAATATTGACATTTCGCTTGCCATCTAAGTAATCCAGCCTTTTCTGGTTTAGATTCAATTTTGTTTTTCAGAAAGCCTTGACACTTGAATTATCTATTTTTAGAGTAAACCTTTTAGCCAACAAAAATAGAGGACATTTTTTTAAAGTCTTTCTGACTGCAAAGAATTCTTTTTCATTGATATGCCATCGATTTACTTCACTGTCTATAAATAGACCATTGCAATATCTGTATACAGAATTAGTTCATCCTCGTCTTGTGAAATTGCAAGTTTCGAAAGCCTTTTACAAACTTCCTTGAGTTGTTTTATCCCTACTTGATGTTCATCTTCCCATTTGATTATAGCATATTTTTTTAGTAATAGGCTAAACACCGTCCTGTAATGTGCCATATTATTTATGAACATTCCAACAAAATTAACAACTCCGAGAAAACTTTGAAGTTGCTTCTTGTCTTTAAGTGTATCTGGAAATCTTTGTATCTTTTCCATGATGTGGCTTTGTAGGATGATTCCAGATTCATCTATTTCAATTCCAAGGAATTCAATTTGTCTTGGTTTTCCTCTTTTGATTTCTTCATGTCTCTACTTGGGATATAGTATCCATCAAACTCCAGAATGTTATTAATCCTCTTGTAATTAATAACAAGTCTTGGTTTTCCTCTTTTGATTTCTTCATGGTTCCTGACTAAGAATCTTGGACTACTGTATGGAGAAACGCTTTGGTGAAATCAACTTAATGTCAAGATGTTCCTTAAGTATTTTCTGCATATCCTCTCGATCTTCCTGGTTCATAAGGAATGCTTTGAATCTCACGAACGAGTCCTTTCCTAGTTTAACGTTTAAGGACACTTTGAGCTCGTTCTTATCACACCATGCCAAAGGATTTTCATTGTAATTCCTTTGGATCTTCTTCTTGACATCTTCGAGTGATATTTGTTCCTCTATGGTAATATCACTCTATGTGTTCTCTATGGGAACCACTTCTCAAATACATAGAGTGATATTACCATAGAGAACCACTATCTCTGCAGAACTTGCAGAGATAGTGGTAATATCACTCTATGTGTAATATCACTCTATGTGTTCTCTATGGGAACCACTTCTCAAATACATAGAGTGATATTACCATAGAGAACCACTATCTCTGCAGAACTTGCATCGGTAAGAGAAGGGGGTTGCTCAGCCCTTAATGCATATATCAGATCCATGCAGCCCAAAATGATCAGAATATTTTCTTTCCAATCCTTAAAATTCAACCCATTGAGCATGGGAATGTTGTTGGTGTTAGCAGAAATAGAAGTAGCAGACATCATAGTTGAACAGAGAACAAAACCAAAATTAACTATCATACTCACATTAACTGTAATCAATCATTAAATTTAAATAAGTTGGTAACATCTCAAGGCACTTGGCACACTATTAATATCAAGTCTTTGGACAGTAATATTAACTTGTAAGTGGCTACCTCTTGTAGTGATCAAAGAACTGACAATAAATTTTATCAAGCAATATTGTCTTCTTTTGGGCCGACAAATAGCTTACATGGATAACCTTATAATTGCCACGTATTTACCACCACATGTGTTTGTATATTTCGAGCCAAGTATTAATCTTCCTTAGGGCCGGTCAATACCGCATGAATATACATAAACAGAAACTTCTAATATTTTCAATGAATAAATCTATACAAAAGAGGTCACTTTGGCGACTTCTTATGTCAACAAATTCATTTTAAATATTAGACATACCAATTTGGGACATGAGATACACCAAACAAATTTAAAATAAATAATTCAATAATGTATTAGCACATATGACATATATGCTAATCCACTGGGCTAATATAAAAAAATTCACGAAGTTCAGTGGAGCAAAACCTTAAAAAGCTCTTTTTTTTTATTAAACTCTAAATGGGCCCAAGAAAAGTATTTTATTCTATTGACACTACAAGAAAATAATCAAATTCCAACGAAATAGAAAACCATTGGAATTTTTGAAATTGCAAAGGAAATTTCAATATTGCATTATACCGTTTTAAAATTCCAATGAAAATTTCAATGATAAATAAAACCGTTGGAATTCCCATTGGAATTTGAAATTTTAACAAAAATTCCAATACCATAACAAACCATTAAAAATTCCAATAGTAATAAAATCATTGGAATAAACAATTGGAAATACTGCTTAAATATTAAAAATTCCAACATAAATTCCATCGCTAAAGCATACCATTGGAAAATCCCAACAAAAATTCCAACGGTAAGCAAAATGGTGGAATTAATCATTGAAATTTCCGTTGGAGTTTTTAAAATTCCATAAGAAATTCCAACGCTATAACCGGTTGTTGGAAAATTCCATTCGAAATTTTAATATCGTTGGAAAATTTCAATAGAGGTTAAAAGATTTGATAGTATTATTCATGTCGATATAATACATCTTCTTTTCTGGATTTAATCATATTGAAACTACATAGTTAAATGTGATTGATTTGGGACAAATTGATGATGGATGGCCTATTGGGAAGTTAAAGATATTAGATAACGAGATAAAATGATTGAATATTCCAATGGATATATACCATTGGAATTACCATTGGATTAAATTCTAATGGTATAACTCCGTTGGAATAACCGTTGGAGTTTTTTCAACTATTATATATATATATATATATTTCAATGGATATACCATTGGACTAAATTCCAATGGTATAGCTCCGTTGGAATTAGTGTTGGAAAAACTATTGGAGTTTTTGTTAGAAAAATGTTTTTATCAAGATTTTGATGATTATGTTTAAATGAGTTTTTATACCAAAACAATGTTTATAAATGTTGTCCAAATACTCCTAAATGATTTAAAATGTTTTTACTAATTTTTGGAGTATTTCTTAGAATTTATTTTTTGATAAAAATGGACAACACTTTTGATGGTTTTGTTTAAATTGGTTTTTACACCAAAACTATGTTTATAAATGTTGTCAAAATACTCCCAAGTGATTTAAAATGTTTTTACTAATTTTTTGGAGTATTTCTTGAAGTTTATTTTTGATAAAAATCGGACAACATTTAATATTGGAGGTCGACCGGTCGCCCTATACGTCGACCGGTACCTGAAGAGTTGAAAAAATGAAACAGAACGAAACAGAAACAAATTCTGTGAAAAAAAGAAGGAGGGGGACCGGTCAAGGGTGAGGTCGACCGGTCGCACCCTAGGGCGACCGGTCGCACCCCCCCGTCGACTGGTCGACCCCCCTGACGACCTGTACCTGGATCGCACTAATTTTTTCAAACGGTCGAAATCTTTAACAGGCAACCGTCGCTCTATGCTATTTTGTGACAAGACAAAATTATCTTTGTCTTAAATTTTTGACAATGAGAAGATTTACTTTTGATTTTTGTACAATATTTCTACATCTTGTGATCTTCTTTTTGTAGACAAAAGTGAAGATAGAGGAGCCTATGTTGGGAGCCTATGTTGGTGAAGACTTCTCTATAAATATAGGATGAATTGAAGACACAAGATACAACACATACAAGCAAAACACACAACAAGAAATCTGCAAATTGTTCAAGCTTTCATTTTTACATTCTTGTTGTAATAGCCTAAGTACTTTCACTTGCACATCTTTGAGGTCTAGGCTTTTTGATTTTTGATTACGCTTGCACTCAATCTTTATATTGGTTTCGTAGAGTTGTAATCTTGAATTTTGTCCATCATTCAACACAAGACATCCTTGTGAGTATTCTTGTGGTAAGAATACACTTGGGTGATCTAAGTGATAGGTGTTTGAAGAGTGTGGTACTCTTCAAAGGGGGTGAAGGAAAATTGTGGTAATCTCCTTGAAGGTGTTGTAAGAGGATTGTGGTGATCCTTAAGGTGTTGTATTAATTGTGGTAATTAATAAAATCTTTTTTTCTTTTTGAAATCCATCCCGGAGATACTAGGGTGGTAGAGGATTAGGCCCTAGGTGGGTTAAACCTCTTTAAATCAACGAGTGTTGTTTAATTTCCGCATTTACATTCTTGTCATTTACTTGTTGATTCGAAAAAAGGGTGATTTGCGAAAATTCGGCATAATCTATTCACCCCCCTCTAGATTATTGTAGCCACTTGGACTAACAAGTGGTATCAAAGACAAACTCTTTGGCTAGCTCGTTCCGAGTAAAGAGGAAAGATCCATGGCTACGAATGAAGCTTATCTCACCACCGGCGCCTCCACCAACAAGCCACCACTATTCGACGCCAACAACTACGCATTTTGGAAAGACCGCATGTAGTGCTTTCTACAAGGGTGCGGATTTGATATTTGGAATGTGGTCATTGAAGGAGTTGCTCAACCAATAACAAAATTGGAGGATGGTACCACGACTCCCAAGCCGTTCAAGGAATACGATGAAAATGACAAGAAGGTTGTCTCTTTAAACGGTAAGGCCTTAAACATTTTACATTGCTCTCTTACCGCCACCGAATATAATCGCATAAGAGGCATATGGTCGGCACATGAAGTTTGGGAAAAATTAGAAACCATCTATGAGGGCACAAAGAAAGTGAAGCAAGCAAGAAAAACAATGCATGTGAAAGACTTTGAAAATTTCAATATGTATGATGGTGAAAGCATATCAAAAATGGTGGAAAGGCTTGACAACATTGTCAATCCTCTTGTGGCTCTTGGAAAGGTCATCTCCGAAGAAGATAAGGTGACCAAAGTCTTAAATGCCCTTCCCGGCTCATGGTCCGAAAAGGTGACGGCAATCACGGAAGCTCAAAATCTTGAGACACTCAAGTTTGATGAGCTCATTGGGAACCTCCTTATTTATGAAGTATATCTCAAGGAGAGGAAAAATTCTCAACCATCCACTTCTAAACCGGGTACGCAAAATATTATTAAAGACTTAGCATCTTCTTCTAATAATGTTTATTATGCTAGTGATGAGGATGATGAAGAAACGGCGGCTCTTGTTAGAAAATTTGCAAAATTTGTAAACAAAAATAAAGCAAGAAAGCCAAGAGACAATTCTTATTTCAAATGCGGAAAATTCGGGCACTACATAGCCGATTGCCCAAAATTAGCGGAAGAGGAACAAAAGAAGAAAAAGCCTTTTCCTAAAAAGAAGGCGTTAAATGCGGACGTCAAGACTTGGGATGAATTACTTGAAACAACCGACGAGGAAGGAGAATCCGAACATGGTCTTATGGCCATAGACGATGAAAACACCGAGGTACACTCTAATGCTTCATCTTCTTCCCTAGTTGATGAATTACAATGTGATTTTGATGAATTGCAAAATGAGTTTCAAAATTTGATTGTTAAATACAAGAATTTGAAAAAGGAGCATAAAGAGCTTAAACTAGAAAAAGATAAATTATTTACTTCTTATGATTCTCTTGATAAAGCTCATGCTATTACTCTTACTATGGTCCGTACTCTTGAAACCGAAAAACAAACGCTCACAAATGATATTGAAAATTTGAAAAAGGATGTGCATCGATTCAATTTAAGTACGGATAAAGTCACTAAAATCTTAGATGCACAAAGAGGTGAGCATTCTAAATTAGGACTTGGCTACAAACCTTTTCAAAATGCTTTTAAGAAAAAAGACCAAGGTCCAACCTTTGTACGTGCTAGTAGTCCTCGTATTATTACTTGTTTTTCTTGTGGTAAGAATGGACACTATGCTAGCAATTGTAAATTGAAGAATAATTTTAGCTATTATTGGAGACCTAAAGGTCTCAAGGCTAACCCCCATGGACCCCAAAATTATAGGGTACCTAAAAATAATTCCTTTGTATGTTATAGGGGCTATAACAACAATGGAAGATTCAAAATGGCTCGTGGACAGCGGATGTTCACGCCATATGACCGAAAAGAGAGAACTTTTTACCAACATCAAGCTCCAAGAATAGGGTATGGTCATGTTCGGCAATGGCAAAGGAAGAATTCTTGGAAATTGAGAAATTGGTAACTCTTCTTTCTCTCTTAGTAATGTTCTTTTAGTAGAAGGGCTTAAGTTCAATTTGATAAGTGTTAGCCAACTTTGTGATTCAAATTATAATGTTGTTTTTAATAAAGAAAAATGCCTTATTTCCAAAAATGATAAAATTATTTGTAAAGCAATTAGAAAAGGCAATCTTTACAAAATTTGTACAAGTGATTTGGTTAGTCAAAATGTTTCTTGTCTTGTCGCCAATAATGATTTAACTAGTTTATGGCATAGGCGACTTGGGCATGTTGGATACAAAAATTTGCAAACCATTTACAAAAACCAACATGTAAAAGGACTACCAAAATTGAATTTTGAAAATCTTGGCTTATGTGACACTTGTCAAAAGAACAAATTAGTTATAAGTAGTTTTAAGCCCAAAAATGAAATTTCCACTACCAAACCCCTACAAATGCTTCATCTTGATTTGTATGGGGATATTGGTACGGCAAGTCTAAGTGGAAAACATTACACTTTTGTTATAGTTGATGATTTTTCTAGATATACTTGGGCTCTATTTCTTACAAATAAAAGTGATGTCGTTAATGAGTTTGTTAAGTTGTGTAGACTTATTGAAAATGAAAAGGAAGATACTATTAAGTCTATTCGAAGTGATCGAGGTGGAGAATTTGACGGCGAATTTAGAGTCTTTTGTGAAACCAAAGGATATAGTCATAATTTTTCGGCTCCAAGGACACCTCAACAAAATGGAGTAGCCGAAAGGAAGAATCGGACACTTCAAGAAATGAGTCGGTCCATGCTCAATGAATTTTCACTTCCAAAATATTTTTGGGTCGAAGCCGTAAGTACCGCTTGCTATGTCATTAATCGAGTTTATATTCGTCCTAAAATGAATAAAACTCCATATGAGCTTTGGAAAGGAAGAACTCCAAATATTAGTTATTTCAAAATATTTGGATGTAAATGTTTTATTTTGAATACTAATGATCAATTAGACAAACTTGATCCTAAGGCGGATGAAGGAATATTTATGGGATATTCAATCAAGAGCAAAGCATACCGGTTTATAATAAGACTAGTGGGGTTGTTGAAGAATCCATGCATGTCAAATTCAATGAAGCTTCGGGTGTTGAAAGGATACCCAATGATGAAAGTGATGAAGAAGATATTGTTGAACCCATTGTTCAAGATGATACTCAAAATGATCAATCTTCAAGCTCAAATGTTCCTCAAAAAGATAAAGGTGATACTTCGAATCTTCCCGTAGCATTGAAATTTAAGGGAGATCGCCCAAAAGATCTTATTATTGGTGATCCCCTTGATAAAGTAATGACTCGAGGAAAATTTGCCGAGAAAGCTCTTATTTCTCAAAAAGAGCCTAAAAATGCTAAGGAAGCCATTGAAGATGAGGATTGGTTTTTAGAAATGCAAGAGGAGTTGAATCAATTTGAAAGGAATGATGTATGGGAATTAGTACCTTGTCCTCCATCTCAAACCATTATTGGTACAAAATGGGTATTTCGGAACAAGCTCGATGACCAAGGCAATATTGTTCGAAACAAAGAAAGGTTAGTAGCTCAAGGTTATTGTCAAGAAGAAGGTATTGATTATGATGAAACATTTGCACCGTAGCACGTTTAGAAGCTATTCGTATTTTACTTGCCTATTCTTGTTTTAAAAATTTCAAGCTTTACCAAATGGATGTAAAATCCGCATTTTTAAATGGTATCTAGGCCTAATGATGTTTATAGACTTAAAAAGGCCTTGTATGGTTTGAAACAAGCATCCCGTGCATGGTATGATAGACTTAGCTCTTTTCTTTTGCAAAATGGTTTTACAAGAGGTAAAGTTGATACTACTCTCTTTGTTTTTGAAAAAGGGCAAGATTGCTTATTAGTGCAAATTTATGTTGATGATATTATTTTTGGTGCTACTAATGAATCCTTGTGCAAGAAATTTTCTAAGTTAATGCAAGGTGAATTTGAAATGAGCATGATGGGGGAGCTCAACTTCTTTCTTGGACTTCAAATTAAGCAATGCCAAGAAGAAATTTATATTTCTCAATCAAAATATACAAAGGAGCTTTTGAAGAAATTTGGCATTGAAGAAGGAAGAATCGTCTCTACCCCAATGGCAACAAACGTCAAGATTGACAAAGATGAAAAAGGCAAGTCGGTTGATGAATCCAAATATCGAGGTATGATTGGTAGTTTACTTTATTTAACCGCAAGTAGACCGGATATTCTTCATGACGTATGCTTATGTGCTCGTTTTCAAAGCAATCCCAAAGAATCTCATATGAGTGTCGTTAAAAGGATTTTTCGATATTTGAAAGGCACTATTCAATATGGTTTATTCTATCCAAAGAATGACAATTTTTCTCTTAAAGGTTATAGTGATTCGGATTATGCGGGAAATATTGATGATCGGAAAAGTACTTCCGGATCATGTCAATTTCTAGGTGATTGCCTAGTTTCTTGGTTTTCAAAGAAACAAAATTGTGCTTCACTTTCAACGGCCGAAGCCAAATATATCTCCGCGGCATTTTGTTGTACACAACTTCTTTGGATGAAACAAACCTTAGCGGATTATAAATGTTCTTTTGAAAGTGTTCCTATCTTTTGTGATAATATATCCGCTGTAAATATTGCTCAAAACCCGGTTCATCATAACCGTACTAAACATATTGAGATTCGACATCATTTTCTAAGGGATTGTGTTTCAAAACGAAAAATTGAGATATCTTTTGTACCATCTCAAGATCAATTAGCGGATATTTTTACAAAACCGCTATCTTCCGAGACTTTTGCGTCAATACGAGCTCGATTAGGCATAATGCATATTGAATGAGGTCTATGATTGCATTTTGCACGCTTTTAAAACTTAGGGGCGAAAAATCGGATTTTTGGTTAAAAACTCGGATTTTGGAAAAACAGAAAGAAGAACATCGGGCTGGTTGGGGAAGGCCGGCCCGGTCGCCCATGACGTCGATCGGTCGCCCACCCAACCGTCGCCCCTCACCATTTTATGGTTTAAATCGTTTTGTTTCTCGATTTGACCATTTTGGCTCATTTTGTCTATTTTTCGTCCCCTACGCAATTTTCACACAAATTTCACCTCAAATTTGTTTTATTGCATACATTTTATATTTTGAACTTCATAAGGCTCGATTATCATCATCATTGTTCATCTTTACCGATTAGATGATAAGAATTTCTCCTTTTAATCTCAATTGGGTTGAACCCTTGAGAATGTGCTTGTATCTTGATATCTTGTTGAAATTCTTGTATTAATATGATGTTTATGATGATTCATGATGTATGAATATTGTTGTATTGCTATTGGTGATGAAATTTTTTGGCTCAAACGAATCCGAAAGGCGTTATATTTCTTTTGTTTTATTCAATGCACGCCAAGTGTTCGACAAAATGTTTCAATGAAAAATTCATCATCTACATGATTCTCTTGATTTGAAAAGTCTTATAAGTTTATAGAGATCATGTTTTATCAATCAAATGAGCTTTTACAAATCAAATGAGCAATTTTTTCCCTTTTATTCGGAATTTAAGCTTAAATGCTCAATATGCTCGATAAATCTATAAAATTGTGCACTTTGATATAATTGTATGATGTTTTTATCGTGCTAACCTTATTTTTGATGATTCCAAAGGGGGAGAAACAAGAAAAACGCTCATAAGCTCAAAGAAGCGTAAATAAGCTCGCAAGAAAAGCTATTAGCTAAAGCTCTTAAAAGCTAAAAGCTATGGATTATACTTGGTCCATGTGATGTATTATGGACTTTTATACTTGACTAATGATGCTTTTATGACAGGGGGAGTTTATAAGCTCATGATATTCTAGCTTAAGTTGTAAAAGCTAAGCTTTAAGCTTTTAGTTGTTGCTTGTATACTTGTTCTTGATATGCATATTGATAGGGGGAGCTTGTGCAAAAATGATTTTGAAAAATCTTTGCTCCTATCCTTGTGTGTTTGTACTTATGATAAATCTTGCTTATAATGGATTGATGTTTTAGACCGGAAAACTTGTTTTGTTTTAAAATCAACTTCCTAAAATTGTTTTGGTTTGTAATCATCAAAAAGGGGAGTTTGTTAGATAAATGTTTTTATCAAGATTTTGATGATTATGTTTAAATGAGTTTTTATACCAAAACAATGTTTATAAATGTTGTCCAAATACTCCTAAATGATTTAAAATGTTTTTACTAATTTTTGGAGTATTTCTTAGAATTTATTTTTTGATAAAAATGGACAACACTTTTGATGGTTTTGTTTAAATTGGTTTTTACACCAAAACTATGTTTATAAATGTTGTCAAAATACTCCCAAGTGATTTAAAATGTTTTTACTAATTTTTTGGAGTATTTCTTGAAGTTTATTTTTGATAAAAATCGGACAACATTTAATATTGGAGGTCGATGGTCGCCCTATACGTCGACCAAGCACTGAAGAGTTGAAAAATGAAAGCAGAACGAAAGTAAAAACAAATTCTGTGAAAAAAAGAAGGAGGGGGACCGATCAAGGGTGAGATCGACCGGTCGCACCCTAGGGCGACCGGTCGCACCCCCCCGTCGACCGGTCGACCCCCCTGACAACCTGTACCTGGATAGATGAGCCTATGTTGGGAGCCTATGTTGGTGAAGACTTCCCTATAAATAGAGGATGAATTGAAGACACAAGATACAACACATACAAGCAAAACACACAACAAGAAATCTGCAAATTGTTTAAGCATTCATTTTTACATTCTTGTTGTAATAGCCTAAGTACTTTCACTTGCACATCTTTGATGTCTAGGCTTTTTGATTCTTGATTACACTTGCACTCAATCTTTGTATTGGTTTCATAGAGTTGTAATCTTGAATTTTGTCCATCATTCAACACAAGACATCCTTGTGAGTATTCTTGTGGTAAGAATACACTTGGGTGATCTAAGTGATAGGTGTTTGAAGAGTGTGGTACTCTTCAAAGAGGGTGAAGGAAGATTGTGGTAATCTCCTTGAAGGTGTTGTAAGAGGATTGTGGTGATCCTTAAGGTGTTGTATAATTGTGGTAATTAATAAAATCTTTTTTTCTTTTTGAAATCCATCCCGGAGATACTGGGGTGGTAGAGGATTAGGCCCTAGGTGGGTTGAACCTCTTTAAATCAACGAGTGTTGTTTAATTTCCGCATTTACATTCTTGTCATTTACTTGTTGATTCAAAAAAAAGGGTGATTTGCGAAAAATCGGCATAATCTATTCACCCCCCCTCTAGATTATCGTAGCCACTTGGACTAACAGTTTTTTCCAACGGTTGTATATTCCAATGGATAAATACCGTTGGACGTAGCGTTGGAATATCTTTCCGTTGGAAATTTCATTGGAAATTTGCAATTCCAACGGCCATTTTACCAACAATGCATTTTCTATTAGAATTTATTTTGGAATCGACAATTCCAACAGAAATTGGCCAAATTCCAACATTTTTTTTCCGTTAGAATTTTCTTGTTTTCTTGTTGTGCGAAACCCCGAATCATGAAAACAGATGAAAAATTTCCATCTTCCACAAAACACCTTATGCCAGAATCCATTACGTAGAATTCAAAAGCAACAACATTGAATTCTAAAACAAAATTGCACATTAATAGATGTCAAACATACTGATGAAGCATTTTTGCATAGGTATTAAATCCAAATTCTTCCCATTGTATATCATGGTGTGAATCTGAAATAAGAGCCAAAGACCATACCAAAATCGAGAGTTGTTGGGTTCGAGTTTCAAGATTTTCAAATATAAAATAAACGAATTAGCCATAAAGAAAAATGGGGTAAAATCAGGAATGACCTCTTTTGTGGTTTCAGTTACAACTTTGGTCTTCCTTATTAAAAGGAATCAATTATTCATAGAAGTACCCAATATACACTTTATAGCAAATATGGAAACATGATCAAATTCGTTCTAGATATCATAGAGTATGAGCACCCTCATTTTCTGTCATATGTTTCGTTTATGGTATTGTTACACTTACTTAGATCCAGTCTCTATTAAGAGGTTTTAAATGGATCATATCAGGTCTCTAGCCGATAAACTTAACAGGACATATTTCTGCAAAGATATCATGATTCTATGTTATCAATTCCAAACTAAGATTTATAGGTGAAAATGGAAATAGTCCATTACGATCATATCAGTGTTCGCCAAAAATATTTGGATCATACAACTGCAAGTGTACAGTGTAGTTTATAGGATAATTACAAGCAAGGTTGCATTCCTCAAGTACGGGTGTAAATAGGCCAGGCTACCCGACAGGAGCCCAGCCTGGCCTACTTTTGGCCTGGGCTGGCCTATGTATTAAATGAGCTAAGCCAATGCCCATTATCAAGCATGTTAACACAAATAGGCCAGACTTAGGCTTTAGAAAATGCCTTCCAAGCCTATCAGGCCAGCCTGTTTATGGCATACATATATAAAAATATAATATATTTTATATACTTATTTATTTTTTATATAATTAATTAAATATTTATAACATATAAAATGTATTTTATTATAAAAGATAATACAGTGTATTATGTATAATTGTGGAACCACATTAAACCCTAATTCTATCTGTTCAATCTCCCGCAGTCACATTCTCATTTCTCATTCACTATCTCTCTCCTCTCTCAATTTTCACTTCTCTACCCAGCTTCCATTCGATCACTTTTCAGATTTGTTTGGTAGAAACCATATTCTTGCTCTCTCAATCTAAGCCGACCATATTTTGGGCACTCTCTCGTTGGACGAAGGAAGAAGACCACCTCAAATCGAAACTCGTGGTTGAGCGTTGGATACTCTATTTAAGGTATCTCGTCTCCCCCTTGTACTGATTCTTTTACTTTAATTTTTACTTTGGTGTTGAGACAAAAAAAAACTATGATAACTGGATACTGCAAAATACAAAATTATGATTAATTACAAATGTGACAAAATGATGATTGATGATTTAAACTTAAAAAACCGAGTCCAACTTGTAGAACCGAGATTTTATAACGACAATATCATAATCATAATATTGACATTCAGCTTGCCATCTAAGTAATCTAGCCTTTTTCTAGTTTTGATTTAATTTAATTTTTCAGAAAAGCCTTGACACTTGAATTATCAATTTTTAAAGTACATTTTTTAGCCAGTAAAAATAGAGGCCATTTTTTGAAAGCCTTTCTGACTAGAAAGAATTATTCTTTGTTAATATGTCATCGATTTGCTTCATTGTCTGTAAATAGACCGCTGCAATATCTGCATGGCACTTCTCCATTTGGTGTGGCTTTTGTAAGGACTGTTGCCCCACCAATAATCACTAGCATCTATATATAGAACAAGTTCATCCTCGTCTTGTGGTATAGCAAGTTTTGGAAGCTCTTTGCACATTTTCTTAAGTTGTTTTATCGCTTCTTCATGTTCATCATCCCATTTGAATATGACATCTTTTTTGAACAATGGGCTAAACACCTTCCTGTAATGTGCTAGATTGTTTATGAACATTCTATCAAAATTAACAACTTCGAGAAAACTTTGAAGTTGTTTCTTGTTTTTTAGTGTATTTGGAAATCCTTGTATTCTTTCCACAAAATGTATTTGTAGGATGATTCTAGATTTATCGATTTCAATTACGAGGAATTCAATCTTCCTTGTAGTAATTACTGCCTTCTTTTCTGAAAGCACTAATCCTTCATTATGACAAACATCTAAAAATATTTCCAAATGTTTGAGACGATCCTTCATGTTCTTTGATGCAATTAGGATATCATCGATGTATACGAATATGAAACTGAAATAATCTTTGAAGAGATTATCCATCTTCCTTTGATATATCTGGGGTGCGTTAGCCAATCCCATAGACATCATGTTCCAAATATAATGTCCTTGTGGTGTGGAGAAAGTTGTAAACTTCTTACTTTGTTCCTCCATTTTAATCTGGTAAAATTCAGACTTACAATCGAACTTGAGAATATCTTGGCACCATTGATGCAGTTAATGTCCTCTGCTTGGGTATAGTATCCGTCAAATTCCAAAATATTGTTAATCCCTTGGTAATTAATAACAAGTCTTGGCTTTCCTCTTTTGATTTCTCCATGGTTCCTGACTAAGAATGATGGACTACTGTATGCAGAAACTCCTAGTGAAATCAACTTAAGGTCAAGATGTTCCTTAAGTATTTTATGTATATCCTCACGATCCTCCTGGTTCATAATGATTGGTTTGAATCTCACGAACTCGTATTCCTTTCCTGGTTTAACCTTTAAGGACGCTTTGAGCTCGTTCTTATCCCACCATGCCAAAGGATTTTAATTGTAATTTCTTTGGATCTTCTTCTAGACATCTTCGAGTGATATTTGTTCCTCTATGGTAATATCACTCTGTGTATTCTCTATTAGGATCATCAACAGTTTTGCAATAGCCTCTAGAGGTACTCATTCTTCTCATTGTATTCTGAATGAATACAAATTATTATCCCATCTCTTTATATCTTTCTGCTTTAAACCATACTGTCGAAAGGATAATGCGTCACCAAATATTCTTTCATCCGCCATTTTTGGATTTCGTAGTTTAGCTTTATCACCATGCTTGTTGCGAAAATTAATAGGTATTTTTCTGTAGAATGCTTCTCACAGTCTTTGGACAATACTCTTATGATCACATAAGGTTGTGAAAATAAGCCTTCTTGTCTCATTTGTTTTGTGTAAATCGCTTGAACGTTTATAGGAAATTGTTTCCTAGCAAAACTTCTGCTCTTATATCATGAAAATAGATTGGTGGCATCTTTATTTTGTACCATGGGTACCGCTTACGCCTCCGATAATGATTTTTGCTTGTTTAATTCCTCGATTAAGGACAAGAATCCCTTTAGAGAAATCCCTTCCTGCAATAACTGGTAAATTTTCTCCGATTTATTTAGGAAAAGCTTCCTGGTTTGCACTGCTTTGCAGTACATATTCTAGCACCTGAATCAATATAGGCGGCAAAATACTCGACCTTGTATTCAGCATATAACATTCCAATAGAAATGTACATAGAGAATGGATTAGTGGTCATCTGATTCTGTATCGTTTATCAGCCATTGTGAACTCCATTCCATCTTGTACTCAACTCTGAGACTTCAACTTTTGTTGAAGACTGGTTGATGTTGAATTTTCATATCTATCTCCTTTATAATTGGAGATTCAATAAGTTCCGGTAGAACCACCCTGTCAAAATCCTCAAATATTTTGGGACTTCAATAAATTCCTTTCTCAAGAATACTTCTGTATGATGTGTATTCGAGAGAGCATAGGAAATCTTGTATGTGACCGAGTAAGGTCTATTTCCTTCTTTCATCAAATTGACTCTTTTGAAATCATGATGAAGGGTTAGGACTCTGTTGAAATCTCGATCTCCCAAATTATATGCAATTCTAGGATAGACATTAAATGCCAATTTTCATGCATACAAATATCTTGTGACTACTCCGAGGCATGAATCCTTGAGATTTGAGATTCGCTTCTCAAAGATAGCTAGGTTGAGTGGCGAATCAATTCCTTCCTTGAATGTTGCCTAATAATAACTCTTATGGATCCGATGTGAATCCATGAGAGTGTATTTGCAATTCTCTCTTGACTCTGCTTTTGATCTCCTAAACTTCTCGGTGAGGGACCAACTGCATCTCGATTAGGTTACCAGTAAATTCCATCGGGATGGCAAATTTTCCAGTAGTTACTCTATGGATAATTTGGTGTTTTCTGTTACTTAACACAATCTTATCCAAAGCCTTTTCCATAGCTCCAATTTTAAAACGATCGTATATCTAAAGCTTTGGATGTTCTTTCATAATCCTCAGTAGAGTCTTATGATAAACCGTAGTATGGGAGAGGAATCCTGACATATCCTCTTTGACCGTCTGCTAGAGAATTTCTTCTTCATTCAGATTCTGAACTAGATTCACTTCCATCGTCAGAATAGATCTCTTCTTCATAGATGCTTTCATCTGAGGGTAGATCCTCAAATTGATACACATGTATCAGATCTTGATAATACACAGCTTCTTCGAATTCATGGTGTAGCTTCAAATTGTCTAATTCCATGTTTTTGATTTTCTGGACAATCAGTTGAGATATGCCCTCTTGCTCCGTATGTCCAGCAATTACAATCTTTGAGACTTTCATTAGCATTGGTGTGAACTCGTCTTAAAGCTCTTCTTCCTGGGGTCCTGCTGGTACTCCCTTGGTTGGATCCTAATGAAGAGGCTCAACTCCTGCTTGGTGTCGGCCTTTGCCCCGATTTGTAACTTTGGGCATTTTATTTTAACCAAAACCTTCTAAGTCTCCATGAAGACCTACTCATTTTGTTGCTACTTCCACGACTATATGGATGGCTTCTCTGCTTTTTTTCTTATTCCTCTATGGTTGACCTCCTACAGTTGTTGGGATGTCATCATCTTAGGAAGATAGAGGAACCATTTTATTAATTCCTCTTAGTCTCTTATAGTTCCTGTAAAGTGCTGCCTGGTGGCACCATTCAGGTAGCTTGGCCTTCAGGAAAGACATTCGTCTGGCCACTGTATCTAAATCAGCTATACTATTGTATTCCCTGATGAGCATTTCTCTCCAGGCACTTGATATCTTTGCAAAGAATAGTTGTGAAGCTTCTTTATCTTTCACCTTGGACCTCCAGTGGTACTCGGTGAACAACTTGATATACTCGTCAATGTGACAAATATCATGTAATTTGAGGCAATAGAGGGCTTGTTTGTATCTTTTTCTTTTCTCTTCTTCCAATCCCTCAAAATAGTCTGTGCCGATAAAATAGATTTCAAATAATTTTATCATATTATCGACTATTCCTTTCAATGACTCTCAACTGTGATGCTGCTTTTCATTTCTGATCCAGTCATATCCCATGCAATCTTTACAGATCCCTCAGGACTCATCTCAAGCAGTAGGATGAATCTGTCCTTTGTTAGATCGAGGGTACCTGCTGCAATCCTCATAGCCGATGCCCAATCATCGATAGGAACTTCTCGATTTTTTAAATCTGGTATATCCAGATTTGGTATCAATCCATATGTATGTATCAGATCGAGCTGCGATCCCCCCCATAAGGCGCATTATATAAATTTAGGCTTTTGGAATGTTGTCGAGTTCCTGAAACAATAGGATCTCCTCTTGTAGTAAAATCACTAATGTACGGCATTGGTTCATCTTCATGATGTGAACCTGTAATTTCTACGACGTTGGGATCAATCGGTGGTGGTGGAGGTGGTCTTTGATGTTGGTCACAAGTAACCAAAGCTGATTCATCTCCTGCGTTCATCTTTAAATCTACAATTTCTAATCCTGCGAAAGATTCTGCAAAGTCATGTAGATCTTTAAGATTAATTTTCTCCATACCATCATTTTTTAGCTTATGACAGATTGTGAGACCCCATATTTGGATAACAATGTAAATATCAATTGATTAGCATAGAATATAAGTAATTAGAATTTTTTTTAAATGTTTAATTAGTTGTTGACTATAACTTTATTTGTAGAATGATTAAATTCTTAGAAACTTATTTGATGGATTCTTGCCTCTTGGTATCGTTAACCATTATTAAGGAGATATTAATTTATTTACTGAATAGGATTTTATTGAGTTTTATATTAATGGAGTTTTAATCCATAACCATTTAAGTTTAGCATCTCTATATCTAATAGTTAACCTATTAGTCAAACATATACAATCAGCACACTCAATTTAATATCTGGCCCATTTAGTTTTCAGTTGTTGTAGCATGTCACCCAACTAATTTACCCAAGCCCATCACAAACTCTTAATCTTATCCATTATTTGTAGATATCACATATTCTCACACAATAGAAGGTAGGATTATAATTCTCTCTTATCTCTCTCGCTCTTCCCTTCACGACCGCCTCTCTCCCTCACGACCACCAAGGAGAAGAAACTCCTCCACTTCTCCACCTTTGGTCATGCGCTTACCCCTTCCCTATTTCGTTTCACCTTCTTCATTTTTCACTATTACCAGCACTGCCTCGACTACACACCTTCACACACGCCCGCGGTTCACCGCTGTTCATCGAGTACTACCACCACCGTGACCAAGGCTAGTGAGAGGATTCATCTGGTGCTTTGTTGATCCAATTTCGGACATGACCTACACAAAAGTGGGTAAAAGGATTTAATTAAATAAATAGAATTTTCTTTAAAACAAAAAAATATATGTTGAACTTGAAAATTTATTTTATTGGGTTGGATCTGCCTTTTCATTTATTATATGCATTTTTTTTCTTATTACTTTTATTTTGTTGTAAGATTGTTAATTGTTGGAAATTTAGCTGAAAAAGGAAAATTAGACACACAAAAGAGGGGGATTTTGTTTGGCTTAATCTGTACGAACAAGAAAACTTTGAGCTAATAGTCAGTATTTAAAAAAATAAGAGAGAGAGAGAGAGAGAGAGAAGAGAAAACATTTAAAAATAAATAAATGAAGAAAAGAACTTGTTTTACTAAATTTTGATGGAACTAAGTTGATGGTTTGTTGTATTGTACTACATCAGAACAAATGGGAATGAGGTTATCGGACTAAATTATGTCAATACCTTAAAATTTGAAGAATACTAGGGGTTGGATTGTAGCTTTGGAATTTTGGGTTCAATTGACAAGTTTTGATAATTGGAGGGTTGAATGATAGTTTTCTAAAAACTGCAGGATTATTCTCATACTTTATTAATTACAATAGATGTAAAATTTGATGTTTCTAACAGATTTAATGACCCAGGCATTGGTTTGAACATTCTTTTCCTTGAAGGAATAATTTATAAATAACTAAAACTTTGAGATAAAAGTTTAAATAAAGAACTTTAAAGAAATCTGGCCTGTACATAGTCACAAGTTTGATACATGAACCATTTTGAGAATTAATCTATAAAATATGATATATGTAAATTTTACTCTTTTAAGTATTTAAGTATAACTTGACAATTCTTTTAAAGATAATTGTTAAGCTTATAAACTTTAGGGTTTAATAATATATGGGTTATCATAAGACTTTAATATTAAATTAATCTATATTTCCATAAGGTAGAAATCATACATAAATAATTATGCCATTTTGTGTAGACGGCGAGATCGAAACCGACAACTAGGACTTGCCACATGCACCATCGTTGCGCGTATCATTAAAGCAACATTAGAGTCAAAGGTGGGCAAAATTTCAGTTTCTTAAAGAAAATTAGGTTTGCTTGTACTTTCATAAATTTCATAACATTATACGTTTGATGAACTTCACGACATTGCAATTTCATGATATACACCATTTTCACAAAGTTCACCAAGATAATTTAATTTATTAGAGAAAACATAAATTATGCCATTCATGGTTTTAAATTACATTTTTATTTGCATTATAAATCTTGTAACTACTTGACTTGGCCTTTGGTTAAATAAATGTCATTTTGACAAAAATATTGACTGTTTGAGTCTATTGCGGTGTGGGTAGGTTAGACAATGGATCGAACAGGTTGCCTGTGATCCTTGTTTGACTACCCATATACCTAATCCCATTTTCGGCCGGGTAGGGAGAGGCGACAGTAACTTGGGTCGTAGAACGGTATATTCATGAATATGACGATCTCTCGGGGCAAAAGCCTGTGCCAAAGAGACGTCGAGCCTAGTGGGAGGGATAAGGTGACGGGGATTCGCCATATATTATTGGAAGCAACAAGGAGAATGCTTAGTGTCCGATCAACACTGATCCTACGTTTCTTATTTCAGGCTGACGAACTAATTGATTAACTGTTTATACTTTCTTTTTAAAATGAGATATCCACTATTTGTTTTAAAAATTGAGATATCTATAGTAGTTTGAAAAGTAAAATATTTATCAGACTTGACTAATTATTGTCCAATGTGCATTGCATCACTAATAGAATTAAACATTAATATCTCGATATTGAATTTCAATATGCTCTTGATCATTACGACAAATAATTCTTATGTGCATCATTATCATCCATACATAAATATTTTTACACACATTAAGTAGTTTTCTCAAAGAAACCCTTCATATTTTATTAAACAAATATTGCATTCCTCTACCCCAACCCATTGAGCTCGTTTAGCTCACCCCACGATTTTTATAAAAAATTTCAGAGGCAGAATATTTTGTTATCGGTGAGACTGGCATAATGCTTCCAGATCAAGATTGACCCAACCTAGCAACATCTTTTGACAGACTTGCTTACCAGCGTTTGAAAAATGTAACCATATTATCTTGTAATAGCTAGGTGAGTTACAACTCTACTATAATTGTATATTATGATTTATAGACTTCCGATGTATTTATATTTTCTTTAGTTACTTGTACTTAGATAATAGCTCTTGTCGAGCCTAAGTTTGAATATTTGGGTGGTACCCTGTTGGATGTTATTCTATTTTATTGGGTATGTAAATTGGGGCGTGACAGTTATGGTATCAGAGCCTGGGTGTAACAAGATCTACACCCGAGCTGACCCAGGATATGATCTTCGGTTTGTAGTTGGCTTACTACGATTGTGAGACCTTATGAATTGAGTTTAAATGATGAATTTTGGTTTTATGTTGTGGCAATCTGAGGAGTAGATACTCACAATCTTAGTGTGTGATTGGTTGGTACGAGTATTGTTTATCGTTGGGATTATTGAGCATGAAAAATAAATCTTCTATACTAAAGGACATCTGATTTTACACATTTTATTTTAATATTCTTACTTCTTTGAGCTCTAGTTCATCTTTAAGAGTATAATACTATACCAAGTTTGGAGATCAGTAGAAACTTGTTTATAACCTGATGTTATAGTATCACCCCGCAAGCTTGTAAGACAGACTATAGATACTTAGTAGCCAACTGAATTTGATTCAACTCCATTCAAATTGATTTGTAAACTTTCGTTCTTAATAAAGTTTTGTCTATTCAACATGTTTTATATTTGGCGTTCATTCGAAAAGAACTGTCTAAACTGAAACCTTGATCATCTTCATATCATAGCTTGTTTTGTTACCTTTCTAGCTAAATGATCATTTCGGATGCTTCATTCAAGTTGCTTGCAACTTTCCTTTTTGTTCAAAGTTTGCATGTTCTACATGTTATGTGCTTAACTTTCATTCGCTACCGAACTATTTATAATGAAACCTCAATCATTTTCGTATTGTAACCTGTTTTGTATCTTTACTAGCTCAGTGATCATTTCTGATGCTTTTACATACCTACATCTTTTGGATTTTTCCTCCTTCATCTCGTATCATTTTCTTTCTCCATATTCTTTCCCTATAGATGTTGTTTTGCTCTGCATTCTTCGTTATTTCAAGTCATTCAATGGGTTTAGTGTCTATTTATTAATATCATTAAGCGATTCATGGTTTTAATTTCTTCTAGGCACCAGAATATATATCTCAAGAAGAATATCATTTTTATGAATTCTCTCAAAAGTAACAATGTTTATTATATCATCGAGATCTCAATTGACTTCTCTTTCTCTGTTAGGAGATATTTCTTATTGGAGCAACATCTTGATCCTCCATTGGAATCTTTTCACTGAATTGTGTAGATTGTCTTTCATTGGTACCAATTTATCATGTAATCACTTCTACACATTCATGATTGTAGTTTTCTTAAATCTAAGTGAATTATGAACTCCATTTCCCCTTACCTTTGGCATTAACCTTTGCTTTTGAAATTGTCAATATTTCACTCTACTTGATGTTTGTCTTCTAAATGTTATTCTTTTAAGTTCGTCATCTTTGTCCGCGTTAGTTGTTTATATTGAATTTGCATATAACTTTTGGCTAACCTCACTTTGTACTTCGTATTATCCTTCGAGTGATTGGTTGTTTTGAAACCTTTGTTGTAACTCGGTATTTGGGATATTAATTTCCTCACTCATTTCTTGTGCATAACCTTAATTAAAGAGTGTAGCGCCTTTCTTTTCTTGTCAAAAGTTGTATTCCTTTTTATCATTACTAGTCTTATAATGGTTGGCTTGGCAGACTTCATAGGCGAGGTATGATTAGTTGAGATATACCTAAATGATGGATGAGTTTTCTTAAATGTTAAATTGGTTTAGTGTTTATATGATATTCGGTTATTGACAAGATTTGGGTTTTGATCGTTCCGTATCGGGTGCTGATTTGAAGTAGCATTCAAATATTAACCAATAATGAATTGGTGTATATCATACTTTATAATTTGATTGATATATTAACTAAGATATTGTTTGTGTTTAAGAATGGCCTCAGGAAGGGAGCCGTTTATATGGGATTATAGACTTGACACCAATTCTAGTGAGGAAATGCAAAGGATACGAGATCATATTTTTCATTTGGAAAACCTCGTAGATGAATTAAACCATGAGAACTCTATTTTGTATCAGCAAAGCCAGCAGTTGACACAAAACCTGCAACAAGCAGAAGAATTAAACCAACAACAAAAAGAGCATATAGTTGTCTTTCTTTGAAACATATTGATATATCGCAAACATTTATACACCAGGAGAAGAAATCATGTGATCCTTTTGACATCCCAACCGAGGGACCTCGCGGTACTTTCGATCAAAATGATAATGAACATCAAAGGCAGCAGAACAAGATGAGTGATAGATTCAAACCATCATCGTCCAACCATGCAGCAGGAAGTGGAAAGAAAATCGGAAGATAAATCACGAAATGATTGGTAATGTTGAAAAAGGAAAGAAACCAGAGGTATTAATGATGTTGTGTTCTTATTGTAATAGAAAAGGTCATGAACCATCGCAGTGTTGGAAAAAAATGGGAAAATGCCTTAGATGTGGCAACGATCAGCATCAGGTGAGAGATTGCCCTATAAGAAACAACAATCCACAAACCACTAAAGGGTCTCGGAGAATAAATAAGCGCAAAAGAGAAGATGATAAATGAGGTGAATAATGCAGCACATCGCGATGGGACGATTGGGTTAAGTTCTTATTGGAATATGACTTTGAAATTTGGTATGTGCATGTAATCGATTTGGTAGTATATATGCATAGTGAATATATATAGTATTGGGATGATATAGATAACCACTGATCTAGATAAATAGTATTTATTTTGGGTATAAAACTGACACATGAATACTATTTTGGGATTGTATATGAATGGCTATAGAAATGATGTATAAGTATGATAATAAGGTGTAGGAATCCCTTTTGTGCATAGTTGTTGCTTGGGTTACATTTTGTTTAATTATCGTGCCTATTTGAGGAATTTAGTTTTACTACCGATACTTGAGTTTATATTATACATGAGAGGAGTGATGCAGGATAAAAGTAGGACTATGCGTTCTTGGGCGACCAGTAGTATAAATCATTGCTAGTTATTCTAACTCCTTATATTTCTGGAGGCTAAGCTATGAGTTTTAAATTTTGTAATACGATTTTAAGGGTTTAGTAACATTGACTTAAGAGAAGTTGATAAAATAAAAATTATTCTTAAGGTGGTAAATATATTGATGGAAATGTTTAGATCTCTTAACAATTGTCTATCGATTCCCAATTAATAATTAGATTATTCAACGAGATGGACTGAATGCAGTAGGAAATTATCATTAGAATGTTGAGGGTTAACTATTGCCTAGAAATATTTAAGGAGGAATTTGGGGACCAAATTCTTTTAAGGAGGGGAGAATGTGAGACCCCATATTTGGATAACAATGTAAATATCAATTGATTAGCATAGAATATAAGTAATTAGACTTTTTTTAAATGTTTAATTAGTTGTTGACTACAACTTTATTTTTAGAATGATTAAATTCTTAGAAACTTATTTGATGGATTCTTGCCTCTTGGTATCGTTAACCATTATTAAGGAGATATTAATTTATTTACTGAATAGGATTTTATTGAGTTTTATATTAATGGAGTTTTAATCCATAACCATTTAAGTTTAGCATCTCTATATCTAATAGTTAACCTATTAGTCAAACATATACAATCAGCACACTCAATTTAATATCTGGCCCATTTAGTTTTCAGTTGTTGTAGCATGTCACCCAACTAATTTACCCAAGCCCATCACAAACTCTTAATCTTATCCATTATTTGTAGATATCACATATTCTCACACAATAGAAGGTAGGATTATAATTCTCTCTTATCTCTCTCGCTCTTCCCTTCACGACCGCCTCTCTCCCTCACGACCACCAAGGAGAAGAAACTCCTCCACTTCTCCACCTTTGGTCATGCGCTTACCCCTTCCCTATTTCGTTTCACCTTCTTCATTTTTCACTATTACCAGCACTGCCTCGACTACACACCTTCACACACGCCCGCGGTTCACCGCTGTTCATCGAGTACTATCACCACCGTGACCAAGGCTAGTGAGAGGATTCATCTGGTGCTTTGTTGATCCAATTTCGGACATGACCTACACAAAAGTGGGTAAAAGGATTTAATTAAATAAAGAGAATTTTCTTTAAAACAAAAAAAAAATATCTGTTGAACTTGAAAATTTATTTTATTGGGTTGAATCTGTCTTTTCATTTATTATATGCATTTGTTTTCTTATTACTTTTATTTTGTTGTAAGATTGTTAATTGTTGGAAATTTAGCTGAAAAAGGAAAATTAGACACACAAAAGAGGGGGATTTTGTTTGGCTTAATCTGTACGAACAAGAAAACTTTTAGCTAATAGTCAGTATTTAAAAAAAATAAGCAGAGAGAGAGAGAGAGAGAGAGAGAGAGAGAGAAGAGAAAACATTTAAAAATAAATAAATAAAGAAAAGAACTTGTTTTACTAAATTTTGATGGAACTAAGTTGATGGTTTGTTGTATTGTACTACATCAGAACAAATGGGAATGAGGTTATCGGACTAAACTATGTCAATATCTTAAAATTTGAAGAATACTAGGGGTTGGATTGTAGCTTTGGAATTTTGGGTTCAATTGACAAGTTTTGATAATTGGAGGGTTGAATGATAGTTTTCTAAAAACTGCAGGATTATTCTCATACTTTATTAATTACAATAGATGTAAAATTTGATGTTTCTAACAGATTTAATGACCCAGGCATTGGTTTGAACATTCTTTTCCTTGAAGGACGACTTTATAAATAACTAAAACTTTGAGATAAAAGTTTAAATAAAGAACTTTAAAGAAATCTGGCCTGTACATAGTCACAAGTTTGATACATGAACCATTTTGAGAATTAATCTATAAAATATGATATATGTAAATTTTACTCTTTTAAGTATTTAAGTATAACTTGACAATTCTTTTAAAGATAATTGTTAAGCTTATAAACTTTAGGGTTTAATAATATATGGGTTATCATAAGACTTTAATATTAAATTAATCTATATTTCCATAAGGTAGAAATCATACATAAATAATTATGCCATTTTGTGTAGACGGCGAGATCGAAACCGACAACTAGGACTTGCCACATGCACCATCGTATGCGTATCATTAAAGCAACATTAGAGTCAAAGGTGGGCAAAATTTCAGTTTCTTAAAGAAAATTAGGTTTGCTTGTACTTTCATAAATTTCATAACATTATACGTTTGATGAACTTCACGACATTGCAATTTCATGATATACACCATTTTCACAAAGTTCACCAAGATAATTTAATTTATTAGAGAAAACATAAATTATGCCATTCATGGTTTTAAATTACATTTTTATTTGCATTATAAATCTTGTAACTACTTGACTTGGCCTTTGGTTAAATAAATGTCATTTTGACAAAAATATTGACTGTTTGAGTCTATTGCGGTGTGGGTAGGTTAGACAATGGATCGAACAGGTTGCCTGTGATCCTTGTTTGACTACTCATATACCTAATCCCATTTTCGGGTCGGGTAGGAGGCGATGTAACTGGGTCGTAGAGAACGGTATATTCATGAATATGACGATCTCTGGGGCAAAAGCCCAGGCCAAAGAGACGTCGAGCCTAGTGGGAGGGATAAGGTGACAGGGATTCGGCCATATATTATTGGAAGCAACAAGGAGAACGGACAGGGTTAGTGTCCGATCAACACTGATCCTACGTTTCTTATTTCAGGCTGACGAACTAATTGATTAACTGTTTATACTTTCTTTTTAAAATGAGATATCCACTATTTGTTTTAAAAATTGAGATATCTATTGGCCGTTTGAAAAGTAAAATATTTACTGTACTTGACTAATTATTGTCCAATGTGCATTGCATCACTAATAGAATTAAACATTAATATCTCGATATTGAATTTCAATATGCTCTTGATCATTACGACAAATAATTCTTATGTGCATCATTATCATCCATACATAAATATTTTTACACACATTAAGTAGTTTTCTCAAAGAAACCCTTCATATTTTATTAAACAAATATTGCATTCCTCTACCCCAACCCATTGAGCTCGTTTAGCTCACCCCACGATTTTTATAAAAAATTTCAGAGGCAGAATATTTTGTTATCGGTGAGACTGGCATAATGCTTCCAGATCAAGATTGACCCAACCTAGCAACATCTTTTGACAGACTTGCTTACCAGCGTTTGAAAAATGTAACCATATTATCTTGTAATAGCTAGGTGAGTTACAACTCTACTATAATTGTATATTATGATTTATAGACTTAGATGTATTTATATTTTCTTTAGTTACTTGTACTTAGATAATAGCTCTTGTCGAGCCTAAGTTTGAATATTTGGGTGGTACCCTGTTGGATGTTATTCTATTTTATTGGGTATGTAAATTGGGGCGTGACAGTTATGGTATCAGAGCCTGGGTGTAACAAGATCTACACCCGAGCTGACCCAGGATATGATCTTCGGTTTGTAGTTGGCTTACTACGATTGTGAGACCTTATGAATTGAGTTTAAATGATGAATTTTGGTTTTATGTTGTGGCAATCTGAGGAGTAGATACTCACAATCTTAGTGTGTGATTGGTTGGTACGAGTATTGTTTATCGTTGGGATTATTGAGCATGAAAAATAAATCTTCTATACTAAAGGACATCTGATTTTACACATTTTATTTTAATATTCTTACTTCTTTGAGCTCTAGTTCATCTTTAAGAGTATAATACTATACCAAGTTTGGAGATCAGTAGAAACTTGTTTATAACCTGATGTTATAGTATCACCCCGCAAGCTTGTAAGACAGACTATAGATACTTAGTAGCCAACTGAATTTGATTCAACTCCATTCAAATTGATTTGTAAACTTTCGTTCTTAATAAAGTTTTGTCTATTCAACATGTTTTATATTTGGCGTTCATTCGAAAAGAACTGTCTAAACTGAAACCTTGATCATCTTCATATCATAGCTTGTTTTGTTACCTTTCTAGCTAAATGATCATTTCGGATGCTTCATTCAAGCTGCTTGCAACTTTCCTTTTTGTTCAAAGTTTGCATGTTCTACATGTTATGTGCTTAACTTTCATTCGCTACCGAACTATTTATAATGAAACCTCAATCATTTTCGTATTGTAACCTGTTTTGTATCTTTACTAGCTCAGTGATCATTTCTGATGCTTTTACATACCTACATCTTTTGGATTTTTCCTCCTTCATCTCGTATCATTTTCTTTCTCCATATTCTTTCCCTATAGATGTTGTTTTGCTCTGCATTCTTCGTTATTTCAAGTCATTCAATGGGTTTAGTGTCTATTTATTAATATCATTAAGCGATTCATGGTTTTAATTTCTTCTAGGCACCAGAATATATATCTCAAGAAGAATATCATTTTTATGAATTCTCTCAAAAGTAACAATGTTTATTATATCATCGAGATCTCAATTGACTTCTCTTTCTCTGTTAGGAGATATTTCTTATTGGAGCAACATCTTGATCCTCCATTGGAATCTTTTCACTGAATTGTGTAGATTGTCTTTCATTGGTACCAATTTATCATGTAATCACTTCTACACATTCATGATTGTAGTTTTCTTAAATCTAAGTGAATTATGAACTCCATTTCCCCTTACCTTTGGCATTAACCTTTGCTTTTGAAATTGTCAATATTTCACTCTGCTTGATGTTTGTCTTCTAAATGTTATTCTTTTAAGTTCGTCATCTTTGTCCGCGTTAGTTGTTTATATTGAATTTGCATATAACTTTTGGCTAACCTCACTTTGTACTTCGTATTATCCTTCGAGTGATTGGTTGTTTTGAAACCTTTGTTGTAACTCGGTATTTGGGATATTAATTTCCTCACTCATTTCTTGTGCATAACCTTAATTAAAGAGTGTAGCGCCTTTCTTTTCTTGTCAAAAGTTGTATTCCTTTTTATCATTACTAGTCTTATAATGGTTGGCTTGGCAGACTTCATAAAGGTAGGTATGATTAGTTGAGATATACCTAAATGATGGATGAGTTTTCTTAAATGTTAAATTGGTTTAGTGTTTATATGATATTCGGTTATTGACAAGATTTGGGTTTTGATCGTTCCGTATCGGGTGCTGATTTGAAGTAGCATTCAAATATTAACCAATAATGAATTGGTGTATATCATACTTTATAATTTGATTGATATATTAACTAAGATATTGTTTGTGTTTAAGAATGGCCTCAGGAAGGGAGCCGTTTATATGGGATTATAGACTTGACACCAATTCTAGTGAGGAAATGCAAAGGATACGAGATCATATTTTTCATTTGGAAAACCTCGTAGATGAATTAAACCATGAGAATTCTATTTTGTATCAGCAAAGCCAGCAGTTGACACAAAACCTGCAACAAGCAGAAGAATTAAACCAACAACAAAAAGAGCATATAGTTGTGCTGCTGAAACATATTGATATACTGCAAACATTTATACACCAGGAGAAGAAATCA
>JABTTQ020001201.1:0-179993 GCA_016081115.2 Rehmannia glutinosa
TAAAACTCTTTGACTATATTCGGTGCGAATGGTCTAGGTTGTGCACAAAGTTTTTCCCATTGCTTCGATGTATCATTTGTGCAAGTTCACCATCATTTGGCCCGGTTGTAACCCCGTTCCGCGAGTTATGCTCTTTGTGCTTAATTTCTCATAAAAAGATTTTGTGCCTCTAAAAGCTTACGAAACGACTAGTATCATATTCCTCGGGAGGTACTCGCCACCTTTTTGCCCTTGCTTGCATTCTTTGTTCTTGGCATTGTGATTGATTTGAAAATCACACGAAAAATGACACAAGCAACATAGCACATAGGACGCAATACGAGTTAGGGGTTAAGAATTTTGCAACAACTCAAGAATTATGCATCTTTGTCATCAATTCATGATCAAATATCCTTTAGTACACAATGATGACAAGAATCAAATGCTAGATGTAATATTTTTCATTGATGCATTTTAACAAACACACTTGTAGGCATATATGCAAAGAAGAGATGAACACCCAATTTGAAATTCAATTCATGCCCATTTTTCAACACCAATCAATTCAAGCACAATATAATCATATATCATCACAATTTATCAAGAACTTATCAAGAAATTGAAATTATAATGATATTGAAAATTCCCACATTTTTAACCTAAGCTTGAAAATTTGAAGAAAATTGGTGTACAATTGAAGCTCACTTACCCAATTGATGAAGATGATGATTAAGTTGCTCAAATGCCCACTTGAATGGTGTATAAGTGAAAACAAGGTGGGATTTTGTAGAAGGGATCAAGATAGGCGTGTGTGTGTGTTCTTGTTTGCAAGGAAAAAAAAATGAGGTCGGCCGACCCTTTAAGCGCCCTTGACAAACGATCGGCTGACAGTGCAAGACACACCGCATCTCTCACCTCGCGCACTCTGTCTCATTGCATTTCCAGGCGCGGCAAATGCTCGCCCTTTTTTTTTATTTTTATTATTATTTAAAAATTTCAATTTAATCAAAAAAATTCAAAATCACACACAAATTAATTTACACAAAAATCACACCAAAATTCAAATAAATACACACCAAACTAAAAGAAAATAAAATCACACAAAATTCGATCACGAAAATCACTTGGGTTGCCTCCCAAGAAGCGCTAAATTTATAGTCGTTAGCGGACTCAACTATTCGGACTCAAGAAATTTCATCACCAAGTGGAAGATTTAAAACCTTCCTTGCGCCCGTTCCCAAAATAATGTTTCAATCTTTGTCCGTTTACTTGGAGCGAATTCCCATCGTTCCTCTTAACTCGCGGCACCATATGGAAACACACGTTCAACCACAAACGGTCCTGACCATCATGATTTGAGTTTACTGGAAAAAGTTTCAATCGAGAGTTGAACAATAACACTTGTTGGTAGGGTAAGAATTCACGTTTGATCATGCCATTTTTCGTTTTTTCCTTATACATTTGGCATTTTTCATATGATTCTTGTGAAATTCTTCCATTTCGTTTAATTGAAATCGGTTTTCACGGCCTCTTTCAAGTTAAAATTCAATTTCTTAATTGCCCAATAAGCTCGATGCTCAAGTTCAACCGGCAAATGACACGCTTTACCAAACACCAATCGATCACGGTGACATACCAATGGGTGTTTTATAAGCCCCGTGCGATAAGCCCACAAAGCATCATCGAGCTTTTTGCCCAATCCTTTCGATTAAAACTCACCGTTTTTCAAGAATTTGTTTCACCTCACGATTGGAAATTTCGAAGCTTGACCATTAGATTGAGGATGGTAACCAAGCGCAATCTTATGACGCACACCAAATTTAGCAAGAAGGTTGTTAAACAATTTATTACAAAAATGCGTACCTTCATCACTTACAATAGCTAAAGTACCGAACCGAGTGAAAATATGCTTGTGCAAGAATTTGAGTACTACCTTAGCATCATTTGTTGGTGTAGCAATCGCCTCAACCCACTTGGAGACGTAATCAACCGCAAGCAAAATGTACAAATTTCCAGGGACGGAAATGGCCCCATAAAGTCAATACCCCATACATCAAACAATTCCACCTCCATTATGTTTGTCAAAGGAAGCTCATGACGCCGTGAAATATTACCAACCCTTTGGCATCGATCACAAGTTTTCACAAAGGCATAGCAATCCTTGAATAATGTTGGCCAATAAAACCAGTTGTAGTACCTTTGGCGGTTCGGGTTGGCGAAAATGTCCCCATAAGATGATGAATGACAATGTTGAAGAATCTCCAATTTCTTCCTTAGGAACACAACGGCGAATGATAGAATCCGCATCTCTTGAGCGATGAACGGATCATCCCACAAATAAGACTTGACATCATGTAAGAATTTTTTTCTTTTGGTGTGAAGTCAAGTCCGATAAGTGGCAAAACTCCTCCCGCGAGGTAATTAACAAAATCTGCGTACCAGGGTAATGATATCTCGGCACACATAATTTGTTCATCAGGAAATGATTCTTTTATTGGACTCTCAATCACCTCGTAAGGTTGCTCAAGCGGGATAGATGATCGGCAACCCCATTCTCGCTTCTTTTTTATCTCGAATCTCAATATCAAATTCTTGCAAGAGCAAAATCCATCGAATTAATCGGGTTTTGCATCCTTTTTGGAGAAAAGATATCGGATTGCCGCATGATCCGTGTAAACAATCACCTTTGTACCCACCAAGTATGCTCGAATTTATCAAATGCTAAAACTACCGCCAACATCTCTTTTACGTGGTGGTGTAGTTTTGTTAGGCGTTGTCCATGGTCCTACTTGCGTAGTAAATAGCTTTAAAAATGTTGTCTCGCCTTTGACCAAGAACGACACCGGCTGCATAATCACTTGCATCGCACATGAGCTCAAATGGTTGAGTCCAATCGGCTTACTATCATAATCGGAGCTGAAATGAGTGCCTTTTTTATCTATTCAAATGCCTGCAAACACAACTCATCAAAGCAAAAGATAAAGCATCTTTTTCAAGGAGATTACAAAGTGGTTTAACAATTTTTGAAAAATCTTTTATGAATCTCTATAAAATCCCGCATGCCCTAAAAAGCTTCTTATGCCTTTCACATTTGAAGGTGGGGGTAGCTTTTCAATAGCCACAACCTTCGCCTGTCAACTTCTAAACTTTGTACAAGAAATACGATGTCCAAGTACAATCCCTTCTTTGACCATAAAGTGACATTTTTCCCAATTAAGTACAAGATTAGTTTCCTCACAACGTTGCAAAACCATAGATAAGTTATGCAAACAATGGTCAAAAAGAAGTACCAAAAAGCGGAAAAATCGTCCATAAAAATTTCCATGATTTCCTCAACCATACCATGAAAAATCGCCATCATACACCTCGAAAAGTAAGCGGTGCATTACATAATCAAATGGCATCTGCGAAATGCAAAAGTACCATATGGACATGTAAAAGTAGTCTTTTCTTGATCTTTGGGGCAATGGCGATTTGATTGTATCTGAATAGCCATCAAGAAAACAATAATATTCGTAACTTGCCAACCTTTGTCAACATTTGATCAATAAAGCGGAGGGGAAAATGATCCTTACGAGTAGCTTTATTCAATTTTCTATAGTCAATACATACTCGCCATCCATGACGTTGATTAGGTAGAAATTAATTCATTGTTATCATTTTTCTGTCATACCTCCCTTTTTTAGGGACAACCCATGTCTAGGACTCACCCATGAACTATCGAAATGGCATAAATTATACCTGCTTTAGCCACTTTAAAACCTCATTTCTCACGACTTCTTTCATTGCGGGATTAAGTAAGTCGCTTTGGTTCAATAGATGGTTTATAAGATTCTTCCATTAAAATTTTGTGCATTACAATGGAAGGACTTATACCTTTTCATATCGAGAAATATACCAACCTAAGGCCGACTTATGTTCACGAAGCACACGCAACAACTTATCCAATTCGGATGAAGATAATGAAGCGAAACAATTCCGGGTAAGTTTTATCTTTTCCCAAAAATGCATATTGAAGATGTTAGGAAATTCCTTTAGTTCTAAAGTACCTTTGGAATATTTTCAATATTGGCATTTTCTAATGCTTCCTTTTGTTTTTCTTTTACAATTTCTTTAGCCTCAAGGAAAGAATAAACTCAAGCAAATCAATATCATCACTATCTTCCTCATCACATTTCATTATTGAATTAATCAAACAATGTTCTAACGGATCTTTTAAATCTTGTTTTATAACTTCCGTTTGATCACATTGTTCGATTTTATCAATAAAATGACATGTGTGAGGTTCTCTTGAAATTTCATTTGCTTTATAAATGTTAAATAGTACCTCATCATCATTTACCCGTAATGTTAACTCTCCTCGTTACGTCGCGTTAAAGCTCATCCGTTCTTTTAAAAGGTCTCCCAAGAATCAATGGCATTTCATGATCTTCCTCCATATCCAACACCACAAAGTCCAGGAAATATGAATTTATCCACTTTGATCAACACATCTTCAATAACTCCTCTTGGGTAGGTGAGTGATCTATCGGCTAATTGCAATGTGATGGTGGATGGCGTTATTTCTCCAAGGCCAAGTTTCTGAAAAGCAGGATAACGGCATAAGATTAATGCTAGCAGACCTAAATCACAAAGAGCTTTATTAAAATAAGAATCACCAATAGTGCAAGGGATAGTGAAACTCCCCGGATCTCTTAATTTTTGTGGTAGCTTTCTTTGCAAAATGGCGCTACACTCTTCCGTGAGATTGACCGTCTCATATGCCTCCAACCTTCTCTTTCTCGACATCACATCCTTCATGAATTTTGCATAGTTTGCCATTTGCTCAGTGCATCGGCAAAAGGGATGTTGATGTGAATTTTCTTGAATATTTCCAAAAACTTGGAAAATTGAGCGTCAACTTTTCTTGAAATCTCTTGTGGAAAAGGAAGAGCATTTGGTAACACATTATCGTAAGTGGAAATTGGTTTTACCTCGATTTTTGCCTTTTACGATTGCTTATCAATGCTTCTTCATTTTGGAGTGTTTCGGAGCTTGCTTAAGTTCTTTGGTAGCATGAGCGGGCATCTTTGGTTCATCATACTCCGTCCCACTTCTCAACTTAATGGCCTTGCAATGTTCCGTGGGTTCACCTCGGTGTTACTTGAAACGTATCAACTTTTCTCATTTGTGAATTAATAGCGCGCCAATTGACCCACATGTGTCCCCAAAGATTTGAGATGACTTTCAATTGTTGTAACCTTGAACCCAGATTTTCTATGTTAGAATCGGCCTTGTTCATCCTTGCTCTTGATTCTACAAGGAATGAACTAAGTAATTCCTCCAAAGATGGCTTTTGTTCTCCCACATGTGTACTCGTACTTGCTTGATTCCCGATATCCGGAGGTGGTTGCAACACATTTCGTATTGCTATATGAGAAGTTTTCATGATTGCGAAGTCCCGGATGATAATGTGTTGGCAATTGATTCCCTCTATTGTTGAAACCCGATTATTCACATAATTCGCTTGTTCCGCATCGGGATTCACAATTTCTTGACTTATCTCCATGACTGCCTCCGATTGTTGTTTCCCACCTGGACTTAGTGTAGCAATTTGCTTTGACAAGGCGGAAATTTGAGAGGCCAATGCGGACATAGTATCAAGTTCAAGAAACACGGCAACTTTTCTTGGCGTAGATCTTTGAGACGGCCATTGATAACTATTGGCAGCCATTTCTTGTAAAAGCATGGCTTCACTTGGAGTTTTAGCCATCAATGTACCTCATTTGCAAAGCATCTATAATAGTTCTTGAATGCCCATTCATACTATTGTAGAAATATTGAACCTTTTGCCAATCTGCGTACCCGTGTTGTGGACACCTCCTCAATAATTCTTTGAATCGCTCCCAAGCTTCGTAGAGTGGCTCAAAGTCGAGTTGATGAAATTGAGCAATCTCACTTTTTAGTTGAAGTGTCTTACTAGGTGGAAAGAATTTTGCCATGAATTTTTCGGTGAGATCATTCCAACTAGTGATACTTCCCAGTGGAAAGGTTTGAAGCCATTTGTCTAGCTTTATCACGAAGTGAAAGCAGAAATAACCTCAACCGAATAGCTTCATCGGGAACCCCATTCATTTTGATAGTGTCACATATCTCAAGAAAAATAGCCAAATGAGCGTTCGGGTCATCTACGCACTTCCCCAACCGATTCTGTTGTACCATGTTTATTAGGGCTGGCTTCAATTCAAAATTATTCGCATTGATAGGTTGGCGAACAATGCCGAATAATTTTGATTCGTAGTTGGTCGAAAATAATCCCGAATGGCCCTAGGTGGTACAATAATAGGTATGCGATTTTCCTCTTCCTCATTTCCTGCCATTTTTGTGAATTCGATTTTTGTGCGGCTCTAATCTTTCGGAGTGTTCGTTCAATTTCTCGGATCAAATAAGATTAAATTAGCACTTTTATTTTTCGCATCAACAAGAAAACACAAAAATGACAATGACCCTATTGTAACAAGAACCAATCTAAATTAAAGTAAAACTACTAAGTAATAATATTAGCGCAAATAAAATGAATTACTCCCTGACAGCGCGCCAAAAACTTGTTAGAGATTTTTCTAACCGCAAGTCTACGGTGTCAAGTTTTAATATAGAGTAGTAAGGTTGTCGAATCCACAGGGAATAATTATCGAATTATTGCTAAATACTATAATATAGTAGTCTAACTTTATTTAGAAATTCAATAATTGATGGAGTTGATTATACTAAAAATACTAAAAATAAATTAAGACTATGAAAATATCAATGAGTTTATCCAAATGATTAAATGAATTCTAGAGGTATGATGAATCTAGTTATCCCTTATGTTGTCAATATGGTTTATCAATCATCAATTATCAATTCATAAGTCAAGATTTCTACAATAATCATTCCCTTTCTCAAGTGCCAATGATTTTAGATTCAATTGGGAAATCAATATCTCTATAAAAATCACCAATCAAAATCTCAATAAAAGCTATGAATCTTGATAAATGACTTCAAAGGATTCACAAATCTCTCAATTTTATGAAATCCTAGGTTATGCTATTCCAAGGTCATGTATTCAATTACCTCTCTCAAGTGTCAAATCAAATACACCAAACAATCTAAATTATTGATCAAGTAATTTAGAAGCAATAGATCTAAATAGCACAAATAAATTGATAGATCTAGATTGACAAACCACAATCTCAAAACATAAGTTCAAACATAGATTACATCAATCCTCTAGAATTATGATGTTTAGCTCATGATTAAAGAAAATGAATCCATGAAAATACAACAATACATCTTACAAGATATGAAGAAAGCAACAAAATAAGAACAAGAGTTGAGGGATCTTCTCTATTTCTAGATGATAGAAGCCTCCAATCTTCTTCTCCAAATTCTTCTCAAAATGCTCAAATTCTTCTTCCTTGTCTTGTAGCTGTTTTTATTGCCTTCCCAAGGGTTCCAAGATGCCCCCATTTCAAGCCCCAAGGATGGTATTTATAGTACACAAAAGTCCAAGAAGGGGGTAGGTGAACATAGGATTTTCCGCCCCCGGGCGCTGCGGCGCCCATCAATCTCGTCCCAGGTTATCGCACGGCGCTGCTGGCGCGCAAGCAGCATGGCGCTGCGGCCCGCTCGCCAACACCATCGCCAAATATCGACGGCGCAGGCTGGCTGCGGCAAGGCATGGCGCTGCGGCGCCATCAACATACGCACACACAATCCGCCTCAAGGCGCAGCTGCGGCTGGGCGTTAGTCTTCGGCGCCACACGTTCCGTTTCAAGATCCCGGCCCGGCATTCTGCGCGAGGCCAGGGCTCAGGGCCAGTGGCATTGCTTATGGCTTATCTTGATTGCTAGCGCCCGCCCGTCCTGGCCAAAATGCGATTTTTCCTTCTTTGTACGCGATTTCTTCTTTCTTCAAGCCGTTTTTCACCGTTTTCTTCATCTCTCGGCTACCAAATCCGTATTGACTCTACATCGACTCTAAAAACACCCAAAATAAAACCAAATTCTACTCTAAAATATCAAATAAGTTGGTGAAAATACCAACTTAACAAGAATCAACCCTTAAAAGCCCAGGGACTAGATTGTAAAATTTTAGAAGTTTAAGGGCTATTTTGTAATTTTTGAAACTGTACCAGACCCTATTTTAAAATTTAATATTTTAACTCTTAAGGGACTGGAAATGACATATTTTAAGTGTATTCCAAAAATCCAAGTGTTTAGAGCTTGGAAAGTAATTTTATAAAACTTGAGGACCAAATTGTAAAGATTAAAATTTAGGACCAAAATAAAATTTCCAGGACTTATGCAATCCATGCATCTGGAAATACTAATTTAACTATAACATAATAATATTTTGGACCCAAGGTTTAAATTTCATAACAATTGGACCCCTAAAAGCCTTAAAGGCAATTATTTCAAAATGGGACGAAAATGAGATTTTCAAACGTTAAGGGACCTATACTTGCTTCTTTTAAAAATGTTTTTGTCCCAATATCCCACTGACCTTAGTGATATTTTCCAACTAGAATCACATTAAAAGCCCTTCCGGGTTGTGAGTTCCAATTATTTTAAACTTGGGGACCGAAATGACAATTTTAACAAATTTGGGCCTAATGTGAGAATTTTATAAAAACCCGACCTCTAAACTTTAAAAACCTGAATCTCTGAACAATTTAGAGAATTTAGGAACTGACCTCATAATTTTTCAAGGTCGGGACATTTATTTATTAATTTTTAACCACAAAAAAAAGAATTGGTTTTTACAAAACGGGGCTAATTGTAAATTTTCTTTTTTACAAGGACCTAACTCAAATTATTTTTCTTTTAATGAAATAGCCCTGGACCCTCTGAATTTAATTATTGATTAAAATATTTTATTTTCTTAAAACCCTTGGTTTGTCGGATTATCTTGCCGATTAATACCCGATCGCGGGCGACTTCCTCGTCTTGCGATTTGAATCTATAACGGGACTTATGTTCCACCTAATCTTTCAAGATATCGAAGATTACTTATCCTCCCGATAATCATCTTCATCCAAATAACTCCACCAACGCCATAATTACCACTTGCGATTTTTTAAAACTTTTCATGAACTACTTCCTGAATCAATATACTCGACTGCCTGGTTGACTACGAACGTGTATTTAATTTTTCTTGAGTCAACTTGGTGTGTCGAGCTCATAGTCGAGAATTGATACTTGAGGGGATGGAATAGGGCGGCTCGGCTGCTATTCCACTCTCCGGTCCCATCGTCCTAATCCCGCAATCGAGAGACGGAGTTTGTCCAAGGGAAGCGGGTCGTAAGTACTTGAGGTATAATCATGATTATGACAAATCCGATCCTTGCTAGCTCCACTTTGTGGATTTTGTCTTTGCCTATGGAGCGATAAGGTGACGGGTCTTGGACCATCTTGCTTGGGGAGTTACAAGGAAGAATGAAGGAATCGATGTCCGATCCACACGATTCTCGAGTTAATCGGAACCGTTTGGTTGGCACTACAAATCCTTACGCAACCGCTACTTATATTGCATAGGTTGGAGCTACAAATCCGCAACCGCTACTTGTATTGCATAGGTTGGCGCTACAAATCCGTATGCAACCGCTACTTGTCTTGCATAGGATTGGCGTTACAAATCCGTACGCAATCCTCCTGTCTGCTTGAACCATAGTGCTGCGTGACCACGAACTGTTTTCTTAAACTGTATAAGTATATTACTTAAATATATTTATCATGACGATTGTGGACCGTGTGTGAAATCATGCATCATATCTCACGCGTTTTCATACAACTAAATTTCTCGCATTAACTATATATATCGCCACACTTGCACACGATCACCCCATCCACGGAGATTTCTGTCTCACCCCCTCCTGTTTTCTAACCTTAGAAGAGGACTTTGTCGAAGAAGATGAACCTGCTTTGGATTGAATCCTCGTGCTCCGCCCGTTGGACTTACTTCCTATCGTTATCTATGTTGCTGGACTGTTTTCTTTTATTTTACTGCTGTTGGACTCTTTTATTTTGTTTGAAAATCTGGACTGTAATTTAAGGGCGTAGGACCCTTTGACACTTGTGGCGATATGATGTGCATTTTATTTCCTAGTTCGGGTAAGCTATTTGGTTGATGGGATATGATGTATTTGTAATCGTGTTGTACTTGTAGTTTTGTTTGCTTTAAACCTCGTTTCACTTGGGATTGTTGTATCGTTTCTAGAATGTTAGGTTTATTCCTGTTTAAGTGATTGATCGCCGTCGCGTCGCGTTTGGGGCGCGACAACGTGAAATAATTTTGTAAAGTTTTTTCTAGAGTTTTTTCATAACATATGGTGTTTGGGAAAAAAATTCCTAAAGTATGTTTTTTTTTCTTCTTAAACACATTATAAACATAACCAATAATCTTAGGAGATTCAATCGTCATTTATTTTCTAAATTATAAATTTAATCCTTTAAATGAAAAAAATTTGGAAATTCAATCCATTTATACATATAATTTCACCTTTTAAAAATTAAAAGTTAAATATAATAGAAAAATATATTTAATTTAACTATAAATAACATCAAATAAATTTGCAATTTTAAATAAAAATTAGAAAAATAGAATATTAAATAAAATTGTGTGAAAACTAATAATTCAAGTATTTTTATTTTAAATTAAATCTATATTTCAAGAATTTCTTAAGAAGAAAATAATTGTGGTATGGTAAAGTTAAGTCTAGATTTCATGCTCCGTAACACTACTCCATTTCCTATTCTATTCCATTGAAATGTGAAAACTAAGTTGAAAAAATCATCTATTAATTTTGATTCTAACGTAATGCCACAAATATTTTTATTAAGAAACACTAAAATATGACTAATCTTATCTTAATTTGGATTTATTTTAAGTGAAATCTGAATCCTAAGATATGATTAAGAATGACTAAGTGGTGCTTAAATAATTGTCCAATTATTTGATATTTAATGTTCAATATCTTTATGTCGAACGACTCATCATTTACCTTGAAATTCTCATTATTTTGTATTAAGGATGAATTCCAAAAGCATTGCCTCATGTATACTTTAAATAGAGAAAAAATCCCTAAACCCTTTGAAATTTTGATGTATTTTACAAATAATAGTATTTTTTGCGGTGATAATTTTGTGAGACATAGGAAAGAGAGAATCTTATACAATATTTATATTGTTGATAAATAACTTACATTAGACAACAATAAACACACTAAAATATTTATTAATATAAATATGATACAATGAAATAGAGAATAGAAATCGTGCCATTGCTCTCTATGTATGTTATCTCATTGTTAGGGTTCAAATATGATTAAGAATGACTAAGTGGTGCTTAATTATAAATAGTATCATTGCTCTCTAAGTGAAATCTGAACCCTAATATGATTAAGAATGACTAAGTGGTGCTTAATTATAAATAATAATACAATTTACAATATTTTACTAATATATATATATATATATATATAAATTCTTTGAACAAAGCAAGATCAATAGTTAGGATTGTACAATAAAATATTTCCGAATATAAGAAGCAAAATGAGTGGGAATTATTTTTCTTTATTTCATTTCATTTTTCAATTATTTTTCTTAAGAGGTGTAATGGTAAATACAAATACAACTTGTACCAATAAATTTTAGAGTGATAAATAATTGGTCATTTATTAACAATAATAATAAAAATCGCACCAAGTGAATAAACAGATTATTTTTCTTGCATAATTTTATATATATTTTTATTTTTATTTTTCAATTTTAATCTTTTTAATATAATTCGTATATTTTTTATTTTTAATAAAATGTTTATTTTTAATCACCAGGAATTTATTTAATAGCACAATATTTCTTTCTAAATAATATTTTGACACCACTAATACTTGAACTAATGGCTTGACAAACAATGAGATAAATTTTGGACAATGTAGTTTGGGGATTAAAATAATTTTAAAATGACTTGACATCTATATGTGAATATTAAATTATTTTAAAGAGTAGTTAAAATCATCATAGATAAATATTTACCAACAAAGCTAATACCTACAATATTTATGTTGGCCGACGATATTGTTCGAAGTTGAATTTCAAAAAGCGAAAAAGAATATAATGTAATTTAACGGTTTGACTTATAATATGGAATTTTGAGCTTCACCATTCGAGTGAACTCTTTTGATACGGAGTTGATGTCATTTTGGTATTAAATAAGACTTGTTAATTCAAAAGATATAAGACATTTTTATTATCCAAAAGCTATAAGACTTTTTATTCAAAAATTATAATATCATTTATAGTTGTAATGAACATATAATAAAAGTGTATTCAAAAAGCAAATGTAATAACGAAATATTGATTTAACATAATTATACCTAATTGCATTTTTTTTTTGAAAACAAAAGGAGAACTTCCATTAATAAAGCGGTCGAATCGCAATTCATTACTGAGATAAAAGGGGAGAATCATCCCGCCACTCTTTGACACGGACATAGAATACGATGATCTAGTTAACACATGAGCAAAACTATTCGTTGATCTCTTAATAAAAAATAAGACACATTTGGAATATTGACCAATAATATTACCAATATCCTTACCAAAGGAAGAGACCGATTTGGAAAAACATGCAACCACTTATCAAAGGATAAGACAAAACACACTTGTCAAAGTGACAAGAAAAATACCAACGAGAAATACATAATTCGCTAAATACTACACTCATGCACACCGCTACTGTCATCGCCGGTGGGGAAGGTGCGAGAATCATAAAGAAAAAAAAGAAAAGCAGAAAGAAAAAAAAAAAAACAAACATAAATCAACCTAAAACAAAACAAAAGCTCTCCCCCATCCTCCCAAGGAGGAAGGATCCTCCCATGGAGGAGGATGAGGGCTTTGTAAATTCACTTAAAACACGCTAATTGGAGATCTTTAATTTTGATAAACCCCAATTGCGTTGGCCTTGTCTTTTGTCTTCTTCCATCGGCGGTTGTTGGATAATGGGGAAGTTTTTTTAAGATAACGTCTTGAGAGAAAATTTCACGCGAGGAAACTCCCTAATTGCATTTGAACCAATACAAAACAAATATTCAGATATTTATTCTAAAGCATGACATAAAAACAAATATTTCATTAATAATATATTATTCATAGAAACTATCCATAAAAAAAAAAATATATAAAAAATATTCAAACATAAGTTCAAAAACATCAATCATATATATATATATATATATATATATTATATCACTCTAATCATTTTCCTCCTTGATAACTACCTTAGTTCTCTTCAAAGAGCCAGTATTGAAGAATTATTCCTTAAGTTTTCTTTTAACATTATTATCATCATCGAGATCCAAAAAAGAGTCAATATTTTTAGTTTGGATTTGTGCGGATAAGAAACTTCTTCCTCGGACAAATTAAGATGATCATGTTAAAGTACTATGTCATTAATTTGCTTATCTATGCAAATTTCAAATGAAATAAATGAAATGCATTAAAGATACAATCAAGAACATAAAATTAATACCTTATCACCAATTGAATTCAGAATGAATGACTCTAGAGTTAGGTTTTGAGTCTGTGACAAAATAATAACAATAAAATAAAATCAACCTATTTGAATATAGATTTCCTACTCAAGTATAGTCAAGCACAAATTATGAATTGTTTATGCCGATTATCAATAAATGTTACTTGAGATCTTGATGTGAATCGAACCATAGTCAACTTTACGACTATAAAAGCGTTCTAAAATTATTAATTGGATCTCTTTTACTTTGCAATTTGAACATGACCTTCTTGTCTACCAAATCCTTGTTCTCGTTTGGAATATATTGAGGATCGAGTGTCTGCATAAGATTTGATTGATAAGAAATTTTTAATTAAATTTTAAGATACAAATTATAAAACAATTAAGTCAAAAATTATAATAAAAATTTGTTAACTAATAACAAAACTCACAATAATTGTTTTGGTCTCGGATGCTTTCTTGCCAATCAAATCGACACTATCCTTGTTCCAACAAAGAAAAAGAGTATTTCAAAGTATAATCCATTACACGCAAATCAAGTTTGTACCTAAAAGATTTAAATAGTTAATTCATTTTTTCAATAACATAAAGGAATTAAAAATATCAATAAAAACACGCAAAAAAATGATTGAGTATCAATGAAATTGCTCATGTGAGTATTTGTTCTCCAGGTGCATTATTTATGTAATATTTTAAGTATACACCAAATAAGGATATTGAATAACATAGGTAAAATACATATAGCTTGTACTTCCATCTCGTACACCACACTTTGAACACTTAAGTTTTTCACCATCATTATATAACTTTCTATAGCATTGAGAGCATGGGTTGTACCAGCAATTCCTCTCGTCTCAACTCGCTATTGTGCAATATGTCCAGAAACAACCATCCTGGTAAATAAAAATCTATTTGGTGCATTAATAAATTAATAAATAAAAACTTATAAATTAAATTATTTATTTAGTATATATTAATACCTCATTATTTTCAAGAAGTTCCGCAATAGTCCTAACCATAATTTTTCCACTCAAGAAATCGGGTTGTAATTGAACATAGAGAAACATTGGATGTTGTATTTATAGTACTTGATCCAACAAACATTTTATATAATTTTATACAATTTAGGAAAGTTACATAAAATATTGCGCCGAACATAATTCGTCTATTTTAACTATTATTAAACAATTTAGAAAATTTTGAATAGTCAATTAATATTATAGTGTACAAAAAGATAATGTCCGCCATTGAAATAAATAATAATATATTTGAAAAATATATGATATATAGAATCATAGTAATCATAGTAATATATATGAACAATCGATGTATAGAATCATAGTAGTAGTAGTAGTAGTAATAATAATAATAATAATAATAATAATAATAATAATGTTATTTATAATATTACATAATTAATTAATTATAATCAAAGACTATATAAATTTTAAAATATGAATAATATATAGATAGAATTGATAGTATAGACTCGCTTTTGAAATAAAGTAGGAAAATCATTTATGAAATTTTTCTAATTTTTATACATATAAAGTAGGAATAACCTTTACAATATTTTCTTATAATATTTCCTAATTTATATAGTTCTGTTGATTTTCTTATAATATTTTCCTAATTTATATACATATATAATAATGTAGGAATACCATTTCTGATGTTTCCTAATATATGAAATAAAAAAGAGCAGGAAAATCTTTGTTTGAACACGCTATTATATATAGATATAGATTCGCCTATTTTAACTATTATTAAATAATTTAGGAAAGTTTGAATAGTCATTAATATTTAAAATTGGATTAATTAATATTATATGTACAAAATTGCATCGACACCATTGAAACAAATAAACAATATATTTGATGAAGATATGATGTATAGAATCAAAAAATCATTGTAATCATTGTAATATGATTTAAAAAAGAACGATGTGTACTAATATCAATTATAGTGAAATATTATTCATAATTTTTAAAATCAATATATTATACATAAAGTATATATTATAAATGGTATTCCATATACCAAAATTTGTGATATTATATACCAAAAGTAGGAATACCAGTAAATAAAATTTTCCTAATTCTTATACATATAAAATATGAATACCATTTAGAATATTTTCTTATAATATTTTCCTAATTTATATAATTAAAATGATTTTCTTATTATATTTTTTTATTATAAGAATTTATAGATATTACCATTTATAATGTTTACAATTGTTTCCTAATATAGATAAGCAAAAAGAGCGGGAAAATAAAAGTTCCGGACTTCTGCTATTATATATATAGATTAGTTGGGCCTCTCTACCCGAGATTCCTGACTTCGTCACTGAGAGTATGACACACTATATATCTAAAATAGACAAATCGAGCCACCTTTTTCATTCGACCCGGATTTTTTTATCTCGTTTCGTACTTTCATTCATTGAATAGTATTTGACCTAACCCTAAAAAAAAGTATTTGACCTAGTCTTTTACAGATAAATATATATTTACGAGTTTATTTTGGTTTTACTTTGAAAAATGTTAAAATTAGACTTAGGTGCAAATTACAATGTTTTAAATTTATAAGACTTAGGAGAGTGTTTGCAAACACTTCTGTTTTTTTTTTTTTTTTTAAGAAGTGATATAATGTAATAGAAGCAAAAGTAATTGAGCATTAAGAGTTAGTGAAAGAATTTAAGGAGGTAAATTCTGAAGTTGCAGTGAGTGTTGTGCGAAGTGTTGCCAACACCTCAGATAACACAGCGGAAGACTTTATGGCTAAAACACAATGCACATTAATATGATGAAAGGCATAATATAGCAAGATGAAAATGGACACAATATTTTGGTTTTTGCACAAGTATATAAAAATATACTTGTGTGGTGGCCTTAGACCAAAAATTCACTAAGTGAAATGTGTACAAATTACAAAATAAAAATAAGACAAAAGCTCCCCTTTTGATCTTGCTCCGAAAATTACATTCACTTTAAATGAGAGATTCCTCAGGTTCAATCTATATAGCTCTTCACTACAAAAGAAAGGCTCTCTCGAAAATCACAAGAAAAATAAGATCTAGGAAAGGTGTTGCCAAGTGTGTCGTCACACTTCTGACCACACTTCACACCTTCCAACAAAGTTTATGTGACAGCTGAAATGGATTGATTCTTCTTCTATCTTATGCTCTCAAAGAATTGCTTTATGTTTCTCCAAAGATTTGCAGAGTTTAAATAGTTGTAGAAGACATCCATCCACCTGTAAAAGACATCACAAAGATATCACTAACACAACAAATGTTAATGGGTTAGTAGGTTAGCACATGGATAATATGTTAGCACATGGGTTAGTGGAATATACAAGATAAAGAGATAAACAATAGTTAGGGGTTAGAACATGGGATATGGGTTAGTTGAATTAATAAATTGTTAAGTGGAAGCATGATCATAAATGCAAAAAATAAATATGGTTGAAATATAGAATTTCAATACCAACAGTTAGTAATATTTGCAAATAAAATCTATAAGTTAAAAAAAGTTGTTTAGGGCCAGTGAATTTCCTTAATCAATATCTAGCCTAAAAAAGGTTTAATTTTCTTTTTATATTGAATTCAGAAAAAAGGTGTTACGCAACGCGACGATGATCAACCACTTAAACAGAAATCATCCCAACAGTCTAGACAAATGATACAACAATCCCAAGTGAAACAGAGTCTAAAGCAGCGGAAATAAAATAATATAAGTACTTAATTACAACTTAAAGTCTAGCGAGATCCAAATACATCCGACATAAAAACCTGAATAAGTTTACAGGCCGAAACTAAAGCGTAAAGAACACCATATCCAAATCTTAAATGTTAAGGGTCATACACCCTCAAATTACAGTCGAAGAGAGAAAAGAGTAGCAGGATAAAAGGGAGTCCAACATCCAGAGAAGTACATGAAATAAGTGCAATCATCGAAAAATGGTACAAGTTCGCGGGGACGGGGCAAGGGTCAACAATCTACGGTCGGGTCGACATCCTCAATATCGTCCCCATCTAAAGGTTAGAAAACAGGAGGGAATGAGAAAGAAATCTCAGTGGATGGGTGATCGTGTGCAAGTGTGGCGATATATATTTTGATGCAAGAAAAAGTCGTATGAAAAATGCATGAGATATGATGCGTGATTTCACACACCCACAAGCATCGTGAGAAATATATTTGAGTAATATACTTATACGATTTTAAGAAAATAATTCGTGGTTACACAGGCACTATGTGATTCAAGCAAGACGGGAGGATTGCGTGCATTTAATTTGTAGCGCCAATCCTATGCAAGACAAGTAGCGGTTGCGTGCACGGATTTGTAGCGCCAACCAATGCAAAACAAGTAACGGTTGCGTCACGGATTTGTAGCGCCAACCAAACGGGTCCGATTAACTCCAGAATCGTGTGGATCGGACAAGCGATTCCTTCGTTCTTCCTTGTAACTCCCGAGCAAGATGGTCCAAGACCTGTCACCTTATCGCTCCATAGGCAAAGATAAAATCCACAAAGTGGAGCTAGCTAGGCAGCCGGATTTGTCATAATCATGATTAAACCTCAAGTACTACGACCCGCTTCCCTTGGACAAACTCCATCCCTCGGTTGCGGGATTGGGACGATGGGGCGGAAGAGTGGAATAGCGGCCGAGCTGCGGTGCCCATCCCCCGACGTATCCATTCCGACCGTGAGCTCGACACACCAAGTTGACTCCAGTAGAAAAGTAAATACAAGTTTAGGTAGTCAACCAGCAAATGAGTATTATTGATTCAGGGGAAGCGATTCGGGAAAATTTTCAAAATCGTGAGTGGCAATTATGGCGTTGGTAGAGTTATTTTGATGAAGATGATTATCGGGAGGATAAGCAATCTTCGATATCTTGAAAGATTAGGTGGAACATAAGTCCCGTTATAGATTCGAAATCGCAAGACGAGGAAGTCGCCCCGCGATCGCGTATTGATCGGTCAAGACGATCCGATAAGTCAAGGTGTTTTAAGAAAATAAAATCTTTTATATCATTATTAAAAGTCAGAGGGTCCAGGGCTGTTTCTTTAAAAGAGAAATAATTTGAGTTAGGTCCTTTTAAAAAGAAAATTTACAATTAGCCCCGTTTTGTAAAAACCAATACTTTTGGGGTTAAAAATTGAATAAGTAAATGTCCCGACCTTGAAAAATTATGAGGTCAGTTCCTATAATCTCTAAATTGTTCAGAGATTCAGGTTTTTAAAGTTTTGAGGTCAAGGTTTTATAAAATTCTCACATTGGCCCCAAATTTGTTAAAATTATCATTTCGGGCCCTAAGTTTAAAATAATCGGAACTCACAAACCGGAAGGGCTTTTAATGTGATTCCAGTTGGAAAATGTCACTAAGGTTAGTGGGATATTGGGACAAAAACAGTTTTAAAAGGAATAAGTATCGGCCCCTTAACTTTTGAAAATCTCATTTTTGCCACATTTTGAAATAATTGCCTTTAAGGCTTTTAGGGTCCAATTGTTATGAAATTTGAAACTTGGGTCCAAAATATAATTATGTTATAGTTAAATTAGTATTTCCAGGTACATGGGCTGTATAATTCCTGGAAATGTTATTTGGGTCCTCAAGTTTAATCTTTTACAATTTGGTCCCTCAATTTTTATAAAATTACTTTCCAAGCTCTAAACACTTGAATTTTTGGATTACACTTAAAATATGTTATTTTCATTCCCTTAAGAGTTAAAATTTCAGATTTTAAAAATAGGGTCTGGTACAGTTTCGAAAAATGCAATATAGCCCTTAACTTCTAAAATTTTACAATCTAGTCATTGGGCTTTTAAGGGTTGATTTTATTTATCTAAAAACTCTTAAAACTTTATTAAAATGTCCAAACATAATTTTTGAACCTGAGTTCAGTCCCAAATATCAAAAATTACCGAGGGGTCCCTTAAGTTTTATTTTCTTGCAATTAAGTCCACCAACTTTTCATTTTTGCATTTTAAGTCCAAAAATTGAGATTTAATCAATTATGCTCGACTTGTCCAGGTTATAAATTATACAAAACATGAATTTCAAGGGTCATACATATACAAGTCCATTTCACACAAGAATTCATCAAATATCACAATAAAGTGTACATGTATGCACCTATTTTTCAACAAATAGCATTTTGAGCCATACTTGAGAAATTTTCAACTTGATACAAGAAATTAACATGCAATTCATAACATATATATCTCAAGTGCTCAACATCAAAATACTACATGCATTTTAAGTAAAAACACCTAGAAGTTGGAAAGGTTTTTCCACCCACCTTAAAAATGAACTTATTGGTGAAAGATGAAATAAATCACTCTTGAAGGAGAAGTGACTTAGGTCAGCTCTCTAGGTCAAGGAATACCAAAAAAAATGTAGGAGTTAGGAAATGAGGTTAAAAATTTAAGGAAAAAAGAAGGAGGTGAAGAAAATTGGTAAAACTACACTTACCTTGTGTAGTAGAGGAAAAGAGACTAGTAGAGGTCTCAAAATGGGTCTCCTTCTTCACTCTTAAACTAACTCTTAAGGTCAGCCCCTAAAAGTCCAAAAATGAAAATGGAGTATCAAAATTTTGGAAAATAGAAAAGAAGAAGAAAATGTACTAAAAATCTCATTTCTTACCTTATAGTCCAATTTCTCTTCAAAATCTTCAAAGTGTTGAAGTCCTTTTCAAGATGATGGTAAGGCTCTTAGTGTCTTCCAAGTCTTCTAAGTATACCTCAAACCAAAAATCAAACTTAGGTTAAGGAGTGAAGATGATGAGCTAGAGGATAACAAGATGATTTTTAGAACACAATTTCTTACCTTGTTGAAGGAGTGTTCGAATTTGTTGTTGAAGTAGAGGGGGTGTTCTTGAAATTTTGGTTAAGTGTTTGAAGGTTTGAAGAAGAAGATGAACTTATGCTTAGAGAAAATGTTGGAGGATTTTTGGAGAGAAGTTTGAGAGAATATTTGTGTTTTGTTTTGGTTAAATGATGAGTTAGGATAATAATTGGGAAGTTAGGTCATAAATTAATAGCTAGGTTACTTTCTTAGGGACAATTGGCCAAAAGCTAGGCTTTAGGGAGAAATTTAAAATTTGTTGAGTTGACTAATGGGGTAGTAGGATTTGTAAAGAAAATTTTTAATTGTAGGCTTGCAAGACATAAAATAAAATTATCAAAATTTTATTTATTATTTTTTTTGTCCCATAATAATCTAGTTGGGAGATACAAAAAAATAAAATAGAAATGAAAGAAAAATGAGTTATTTTCCCATTTTAGGTGATAAATTCGAAAATTAGGGGAAAAATATTTGGTTTCTTTTCTTTATAACATTGAGGAAAAATAAAATGTATAAATATCCATAATTAAATATTTAGAAACTTAAAATAAAGATGTGAAATAAGAAATGTGGGCAAAATTACTTTTTTGGTCCGTTAAGTTGACTCGATTTCGCTTTTAGTCCTTTAATTTTTATGGGTTGCGTTTGGCAAACACTAACTTTTCTAAACCTGCACATTTAGTCCGATTTCAAAGTTTCGGGATATCTTATCCCAAAAATGCTGAGTTGGGCCATTTTTCAACTATATAGAAAAATTAAAAAACAGAAACAACAAAAAAACATATATATATATATATCTATAATTTTCAATCGTAAATTGAAATTAAAGAAAAATATAAAGCAAAAAGATAGAAAAACCAAAGGAAAAAGGAAATAATGTACTTTTTATTTTTTCTAGTTTTCCTTAATTTTTATTTAAAGTTGAAAAACATAAAATATATATTCGATAAATTTGTTTAATTAATTTAAAGAAAATAATATGAACATATATTTATAATTTTCAACTGTAAATAAAATAAAAAAATAGAAAACAAAAAAAAAAACATATATATCTATAAAAATATAGACTTACAATTTTCTACCATAAATCCAAATTAAAGAAAAATAGAAAAAAAAAAAACAGAAAAATATGGACTTACAATTTTCTACTGTAAATTAAAATTAAAGAAAAAATAGAAATCAACAAAACAGGAAAAAAAAATATATTTACAATTTTCTACTGTAAATAAAAGTTAAAAAAAATAGAAAACAAAAAAACGGAAAACCCAAAAAAAAAGAAAATAAATTTCTTTTATTTTTGTTTTCTATTTTTATTTAATGTTGAAAAATATAAAAATATATGTTCGACTATTTTATTTAATTTAATTTAAGTTTTTTATTTATTTTTATTATATATGTTTTTTTGTTTTCTATTTTTTTAATTTTTATATATAGTTGAAAATTGTAAATACATGTTTTTTCTGTTTTTTTTTTTCTTTTTTTCTTTTAATTTATTTACTGTTGAAAATTATGAAAATCATGGAAAAGTGGCCCAACTCAGCATTTTAGGGATAAGATATCCCCGAAATTTTGAAATCGGACTAAATGTGCAGGTTTAGAAAAGTTAGTGTTTGCCAAACGCAACCCATAAAAATTAAAAGACTAAAAGTGAAATCGAGCCAACTTAACGGACCAAAAAAGCAATTTTGCCAAGAAATGTGTACTCCAAAATTGGAAGTTGGTTGGGATGAATTATAAAATAAGATGAAATATTCGGATAAAGGTCGGAATATACTCCTAAATTATCGAGGATTCAAAAATTTTAAAGTCATAGTCATTCGATCAAGTATTAATACTAGAGGAGAATATAAAATCATTACGCTCAAAAATAAGGAAGACTTAATTGACATTGGAAGAAATAAATAAAAGTCGAGTCGTGTTTCATTAATAATAGCTTTGTGATACATAGCCGAATAAATAATCACTACATAACACCGTATCTCGCGTTGTTAAAATTCGGGGCCTCACAAAAGCAATTCTTACCAAACAATTGAGCTAGCTCACCGGTGGTACTCACACTCTAAGAACTTAGTACTTTCAAAGGGCAAAGTTAATAAAAGAAAAGCCCGTTTATGATAACCCCGATCGTTATATATACGTTTCTTTCCCTATGAAAATAGATCTCTACATTTAGTATTTATGATATTTTGTGAAGTTTGAGAGAAAAAGACACGTATATATTACATACATCTATACATATACAGATGTATAAATGCATTTGTGTCTTTCTCTCTCCAACTTCACAAGAAATTTACACAAACTTTTTTTTTAATAAGTTGAGATTAGTGGTGAAATTTACACATAACTAGATGTAGATGATTGATCCTAATATGTTTTCTTATTGAGATTATTAATTATTAATAATAGACCAAACTAGCCCTATTTAATTTCCTTTGCTTGAGACCAACAATACAACAATGATATACTCTCATTTAATGCAAGTGCAAGCTAAGTTAGAAGAATATGAAAAAATATTTATAATCCCAATTATAATATTGTTATGTTTTCTTAATATATGTGAAATATTCTACTTGTCTATCTTAGTGGGACGAGGAGTACAATTGTTAGTATATAAAACTATTGAAGCAAGAGTCATATTTAATTCGATTGTTGTCTCAAAAAAATATTTAATTCAATTGAGGCATACATTTTGATTTATTTAAGAATCAAATTAAGATTAAATTAAATATATTTTTGGCATCAAATTAAATATAATTTTAAATTCAATAAAATATTCATATTATTGCATTGTTATGTACGTACTTTAGAATTTTTTTGTTCTAATTTAGTGTTCCATATTTCAATTTGCACAATTGATATGATATGACATAATAGTTAATTTGGAGTCCCAAATCTAAGCCTGATCGTGTGAATACCAAATCTTAGATAAAAATCTGAGCTGATCTGTTTGAAAACTTTGTTTCAACAAATTATAATTATAATTATTGACATTAATACAATGATAATAACAAGGATAAAGGGTGAGAATTGTAGATAACGATCGGACGGTGGATGACCGCCAACCGACAACAAATCTAAGGTTCATTATTAATCACCATTAGTGGGTTATAAATTTACTAGAGTGCGTAGTTAGGGAGATCTTTAATCCTTAATGATATTATCATCAACAAAACACCTCATGTTCTCTTCAATTATAATTAATATTATTCATCATTGCATAAAGAGGACATGGTTTTTGCACAAACAAAATGGTTTGTTACCAATTAGAGCAAGAAAATGATAGGTACAAAAAAGGTAAAACAAGAGAGCATATAAATATATATAATATATATCACTAGCTTTTTTATTCCATAAAAAGGATCATCATGTGCCAGATTATTTGTTCTTCAAGTCTATAAACTGGAAGTCTATAATTAAATTTGGTCACTATCTCGCAATACAATACGTCGCTAGGGCGTTGGGTTTGTTCGGTGAAAACTTTACACCCTCAAGTCACATCAAAGAGCCTAAAAATAATAAAAATCCACATATTTAAAATGAAAATTCTCCTTTGCAAATAAAGTTTGATTGATGGGACATGGGAATTCATCGATAGAGTTATTATTTGGTGCTATACGGTATATGCACCATATAAGCCCATTGGCTCCAAAATTGAATTGCTTTATTGTGTTTATATTACAAGCCTTTTATCAGTTGGGTCAATATTATAATTGGATTATTACTGAATTTAGCCCATATCATATAATTATTTTTAAACATAATTATTTATCTCTAAAACATATACATTTGTATTAAAAAAAAGTATAGGAAAAAAATAAAGGGCACGTGGGGTTTAGATTGGTTTTGATTGATGTGCATAAAAGTGCAGCCAGTGATGGGAATCAATAAATGAAGAAAAGAATGCATGAACCTTCACAAGATTTCCCTAACTTCTGTGCACTTTTCAGTTGCTCTTTTGAAAGACTTTTGTTTTAGAGAATCATTCAAGTGTAAGTGGTCATTTCACTTATTCACTATATATGTTATCGTGTGAATTTCTTAAAGATGGACCACACTCTAAAAGTTGCATGCCTTTGTCATAATAATGTCCATCAATATAATTAATAGGGTCTATTAAAAAAAGACAATTACAAAAAAAGAAATTAAGTTTCAAAATTACAAAAATCCTTGAGATTTGACTAATGATTATGTCTTACTTTTTACTACAATTATTAGTTAATTTGACGGAATTTGTTGATGTTCTTAATTTTTCATAATTACATAACTCAATTTTTTTTTTTGAAATATATCTCAATTTTTTTAAGTATTACAATTTGCCCCAACCACTTTGTAATACTTGAAAAGGTTGAGGAATATAAAAGTAAAATATTTAATGACACAACGAATTTTGTCAGCTAGCTAATGGTTGGGGTGACACAAAATCAAAACTCAAAAGAGATTTTTTTAATTTTGAAACTTATCTTGGTTTTTGTGTAATTACCTAATACCTCAGGATTTTTTTTTCTTTTTTGCGTGGAAGGTGCAGGTGTACTTTATAGACAACGCAATCTTCTTATAATTTACTCACTAATTAACGTGTTTTGATGCATATAGTGTCAATTCTTGAATCTTGCCTAATCTCTTAATTATATAAATGCAAAAAGATAAACAAAAGATCCATTTAATTTGGATTAAATGTCTCCGTTTGATGTTATCTTATATCAATTATTGGTTTTCTTACTCCGTTGAGTGTACAAGTACATCAAACACTCAAAAATTGAGATTAAATAATGGGCCCGGTGTTTGGGCTTCGATAACCATTAGGCTGCCTCCAAGGTAGATTAAATATTGAGCCCAGGAGCATCGAAGGTGGCGACACTTCATAATTTTTTTGAAATCAATATAAATTATATATAATTACTAAATTTGAAATTTTGTCCCTTAAAAAAGGACTACTTATAAAAAAAAAGAACCTCTATCTTTTTTATCTACCGTTTTCAAGAAAAAATAAACGTTGCCCCCTTATTTTCCTGGCTCCGTCTGCTTCACTCATACATATTTTGCAATGGAAGTGCGTCGGAAGACAATGGTACCCAAGAGAACTCTACAGCCAAACTGGTTTAGCCACAATAATCGTGACTAATATTAACAAAATGGGAGGCTACCTCTAAAACCTGGTTTAATTAACTCACCCTCTACTAAGCTAATTAAGCTGTTTATTTCATGGTAACATGATAGGTTCAATCATCCATATATCTCTAGCATACTCATGGATTGTCCGGTCGCTGCTAAACTTGAACGAACCCGCTGTGTTTAAGATTGACATCTTGGTCCAATTCTGCATCCAAAACCAACGCTATGTGTAAGATCTATCGATGTTGTAATAAACGATCTTATGCTATTTTTATAAAAGTCGGGGTTTTTCAAATGCTTTTTTCTTATGTAGGGGGAAAATGCAAGGTTGAATCTAACCTCAAAGGATTTTTTGTAATTTTCAAACACCTGTGGTTCTTTTTGTAATTAGCCCGAACTTTAGGGGTGTTTTCATAATTATCCATTTTTGTAATTATCCGTAAAAATAAAGGAATAATTACAAAACACACCTGAGGTTTGGGCTAATTACAAAAAAACATATAGTTATTGGAAAATTACAAAAACCCTTTTCCGGTGATTTTCAAAGATATTTCAAAAATCGCTCACATTTAAAAAAATACTACATTACCCCCTTAAATTTAAGACAATGAAACCTAAAGGGGTTTTTGTAATTTTGAAGATCTCTGGGTTTTTTTGTAATAGATCCAAACCTCAGGGGTGTTTTTGTAATTATCCGTAAAATAAATTACCTTCTGGTCTCTATAAGCCTCATCAACTTTCTCTTGGCACTCTATGTAACTAGGAAAGTCCTTGCCAACAAGGAAATAGTCAGCTCGACCATAGCCTTCGTTTCCTTCCAATGATCCCATCAGCTCATCGTAGTTGTACGGTCCGAATACGCCACTTCTAACAAATGCTTTAACTTCTTCAAATCTAGGATCTGCCACAAACTGCACACCAGATAGAATAAGTTCAATATCTTCTTCAGATTAGCTATGTGGGATGCACCTTATTCTATCAGAATATAGCTTCTTGTCATATATAGTAAAGACAACATGTTTAAGTATCTGTTAACTTTCCCTCAGTACCAGTAACTATTTTTTACCACACAATTTAGGAAATGTTTGCAAAAACTTGTGCTTTTAGGTAAAGTGATTTACTACAGCACAAGCTAAAAGTAGTAGAAAATCAAAAGTTGGTAATATTTTCAAACATAAGCAAAAACGTTGACTTAGTTAAAAGAGAGTCTTTAAAAATGGTAAATTGTATGTAAAAATCAAATCAAGCGAGAATCAGAATCAGAAATCTAAAGTTGGCATTTGAAAACACTCAAAACTACTTTTTCCAGAAAATCACTTTTTTAGTGATCGGAAACACTTCTTCAAATTAAAGCTACGTTCGTTTACCTTTCCTCGGCTCTTTGTTTGCGAAGGGAAGCAATTTCATGAGCATGAGCACCAAAGAGGAAAAAGTTGTTTTCTCCAACCTCTTCTCTGATTTCAACATTGGCACCATCTAAAGTTCCTATTAGAATGCACCCATTCATTGCAAATTTCATGTTGCTGGTTCCACTAGCCTCCATTCCAGCAGTGCTATTAATCCAAATCAAGAGAGGTTATGGATTTATTTACATCAGCTTTAATTTTCTCACTACAAAACTATTTACTCAAATGCTCTACGCGAAATACCTGATATGTTGAGACAGCTCACTCCCAGGAATAAGCACTTCTGCAACACTGACATTGTAATCCGGCACAAACACAACCTATAAGGAGAAAAAAGAACCACGCTAGCATTTGAAAACACTAAAAACTACTTGTTTTTAAGCCAAAAGTTTACAATCATTTTTTTTTTAAGTATTTGCAAACACTTCCTCAACCAAGCATTGATAACAATATAACATACCTTGAGAAGGTCACCTATCTCAGGATCATGATTTATCGTAGCACCACGTCAGTAATAAATTTCACGATTCTCTTAGCTTGGACGTACGTAGAAAATGCTTTTCCTCCAAATATGCAAACTCTCGGCACAAATTTTTCTTTCCTCTCCTCAGCGCTCATTTCTTTCATCTTCTTGTAGCGATAAACGATTCCCAGGATATTCAACAACTGTCTCTTGTATTCGTGATACGCTTTATCTAAAAGCACCGTAACATAAGGTTAATGTTTCAAGAAAACATAGAGAGAAAATATCCATACGTTTTGTGAATAACAAGGTAATTTTGATGGTAAATAACCTGCACGTCGAACATTGCATCAGGGCTGAGAACATATCCTGTTTTCTCCTTAAGAAATGACACGAGTTTCTTCTTATTGTTCATCTTGGCCTCCCTCCATTCAGACTGGAGTTCTTCGTTATCAGCAAACTGTAGATGAATAATTATCAGTGCAATGTTCTTAGCTGGAAAATAGCGTAACGATAAAAAAAAATTCACAATGATTAAGAGCAAAATTGGATATTAACATATACCTTCCGCAATTCCACCAACTTTTCAGTATTTATTAACCAGTCATCTGATCCGGTCCACTTGGTTATGATTTTACTGAGCTCTGGATTACAAAATCCAATCCATCTTCTAGGCGTCACACCGTTAGTTTTATTTTGAAATTTCTCGGGCCATAACTGTCAATAAGCAACACAAATGCAAGTCAGCATAAGCCATATTCTCATGATTTTGGCAAGCAAAATGGTGTACAATTTCAAGATGTAATAATAAAAACAAAGGTTATTACTATAAAAACAAAACAGAACCGGACCTCATACATTAGTAATACCTTGTAAAAGTCATTGAAAACTTCCTTCTTAACAATATCACTATGAATTTCGGCGACTCCATTCACAGCATGTCCTCCGACAACACATAAATTAGCCATGCGGACCAGCTTCGGTTGTTTTGGATCGGGTTCAAACATCGACTTTACTTTCTTTTCGGGATTCTCTGCCTTTGGCACTTCAGTTTCCTTTTTTTTTTGCCGTCAGGCTTCTTCACTTCTTCTTCTTTATTGGTAGGTTTTGTCACTTCATCAGTTTCAGAATCTTCTTCTTCTTTGACAGAATTGTTCACAAGGCTTTTTCGTGATTTAACAAGTGAATCTAAGACAGCAGAAGGTAGTTCAATATTGTCCAAAATCCTCATTTGCTTCAGCTTTTCCTTTAGCAACTCCAGGTCCTCACTACCATATTCTTCAACAATAGTATTGATAAGCTGCATAAAAAATTATTTATCAAGAAAGAACCATAAGGAAACATGGAAATTGTTATCTATGTTAGATCATTATAGATAAAAAAAAATATATATATATATGAGTGTATAAATACAAAACTACACTTGAGATTCGGCCTAATCAGAAGGAAAAAAAAATCAACTATCTTTCAAAATTACAATTATCCCCTTGGAGGTTTGTATTTACTTATTAAATACCCTCTACTAAGGGTGCAATTTGTAAAACAGAAACAAATATCATAGGGGTATTTGTAAATTTGAAAGATAGTTGTATTTTTCTATAATTAGAGTAAACCTCAAGGGTGTGTTTTGTAATTATCCCAAAATGTATTTGACTAAATATACTCGATGTAATCTTAATCGATGACTATACGCACAAAAGTATGGTTTTTTCATTATGTAAATACGAACAAGCAAGCAATACCTCTTCGTCGATCATTCTTATGATTTCAACATGCCGAGGAAGAAGTTGTTGGAGAAGATTCAAACTCCATTTCTCAAGAGCCTCAGGTAGCACGGTGTGATTAGTATATGCCACAGTTCTGGTTGAACATTTGACAGTATCTTAGAAATATGAATTACAAATCTCAAAACATAAGTTTTTTTACAATTTCAACATACCTTTGAGTTATACCCCATGCTTCTTTCCAACTCAGACCCTTCACATCTATTAAAATTCTTATTAGCTCAGGTATACAAAGAGTGGGGTGAGTATCATTCATTTGAACAGCAACTTTTTCTGGAAACTTTTCCCAATTTATCGATTCGCCCGATCTCCTCTCAAATCTTGCTATGATATCTTGTAGAGAAGCTGAGCATAGTGTATATTGCTGCTTCAGTCGAAGGGTCTTTCCCTCGTCTGATTCGTCCCCTGGGTATAAAATGTAGCAAATCTGATCCAAAAATAAATGGGAAACAGGTAAAGCAAACAAACAGGAACAGAATACTATTTAGAAGTTGTTTGCAACCGAAAACAGATTACCATATTTAGGAGTGTATGCAAACACTTGACAAAAGTGATTTTCAGCTTTTTGTGTTATCAAATGCGTTATGATTCTGCATAATTTAATCAGAATCTAATAGTATAAAGGAGGGGAGTTTAGATTTCTGATTCGGTTTTTGAATTGACTTTTACATACAGATAAAGCACTTTTAAAACTAATTCACCAAACACTCCGAAAAAACTTATTCACGTTTTAGCTTATATACAAACACTAGCAACTTTTGATTCGCAACTATTTTTCTACAATAAATCACTTCCTTTAAAAGCATAGTATTTGCAAACACTCCCTTATAAGCTTCTGTTTATTACTCCAAACGCATCTGGTTTACTTCAAACGCATGACGAGCAGGAATTTGATGCATACCTTTTCAGCCCTTTTCAAGGCCTCATATGCTTTTGCATGCTGTCCAGCATTAAAAGCGCGTAAATCGAAAAGTTCAGCAGAAACTTTCGTCGACCACAGCCTGAGATTGATGGTAGTTTTAGTTTTATATCCCGGTATTGGGACATCATAGGCAACAGCAATAATGTCTTCACCTCCAATCCATTCTTTCTTTCCATCTGGACCTTGAATAACTTGTCCGTAAAATTTAACAGGATACGAGATATCGTTTCTTACTATTTCCCAAGGATTGCCCATCTGGTCCGAAAAATTCAAGTTATCGATTATGTTAACAATGAGAAAATATTAGCATCTATTATTCATTTGTGCCCATGTAGCCATTCAGAAAATAAGAAAAAACTTGCAACCCACAGGAAATTTGGAACGTACGTAAATTTAACTGTTCGCTAAAACGAGCAGTAGACAAATGATACCTCAAGCCAATTTTCAGCAACTTCCTCTTGACCATCTTTGGTGATGAGCTGCTTGAATAAACCATATCTGTATCTAAGTCCATAACCCCAAGCTGGATAATTTAGTGTTGCCATGGAGTCGAGAAAGCAAGAAGCAAGGCGTCCTAATCCTCCGTTACCTAATGCTGCATCAGGTTCCTGCAATTACACCCCAAAAGTTTATATAAGTTTTACCAAACAAATCACACTTAGGGAGTGTTTGCAAACAATCAAAAACAGACTGAAAAAAAAGTATGTCAACTTCTAATTCAGATGATGTATAATTTAATCAGAATCTAAAAGCGAGGAAATGTGCTTTGGACATCATTTTAAGGTATAAAAGCCCTTCTTACCTGTCTGGCTACATCTTCTAAATTGTGGCCCAGCTGTTTAAGTGCCTCTGCATAAGCCCCTGTCAGCTCCAAATTACCAATCGCATTTAACAACGCTCTACCCTGTCGACACAATATTAGGAGATTTAATCAAGATTACGCCATTAAACCACAGAAATTAATTAACTTGATAAAATATATTCGCAAACCTGAAGATATTCCATGGATAGATAGTACGCTTGCTTTACGTTCATCTTTTCGTAGTGATCATAAGTCGTGTTCCAATTCGTAATGAGCATATCGCGAACACTCTCAGCAGTGGCGTAATACGCTTTTGGGAGCTCAAAAAGCTCAGGAGAGAACGATGGGGTGAACTCGGCATGGTATTTGATGCTCGATGCAACGGATGCAGAATCTGGCCTCAGAGCATCTAATGCAACACCTAAGCCAAACACAATACTTCATTATTACTCTTTGACAGTTAACGGCTGTATTAATCAGATCTATATCATCAGTTTTATACACAATATGAGGCCTAAGGCGAGCTTCACAAATCGTAACCTCAAAATTTAGTACTCATGTTTTTTATAGACGATGATACAAAGTATTAGAACATAACGTCAATAAATAAAATCAGTGAAAATAAACCATCCAAGATAATATGTATCATTATAAAAATACTAATAAAAATGTTCACGTATTCACTTAAATATTACTCATCTAGCTGTTGTGGAAACAAATGTATTGAGTTAGGTATACATAAAAACAAAACCAAAAAAGGAAAAATTGTTGCCCCAAAAGATTTGGAGCTTGAGGCAATTGGTTCATCGGATTCGTGTCAATCCGTCGATAATGAACTTTAGTATTGTAAAAAATCGGTCTAGGCGGCCGCCCAAGCGATAGGCGCCCCTAGACCAAGGCGATTTTGTCCAAATCGTCTCGGCCAAAAATCGGGCATAGGCGGCCAAAAAAAATAATAAGAAAATGGTTGTTTTCCTAGGATGTACAAGGTCACCGCCTGACTAACACCTAGCGATTTCTGCAAAATTGGTGAACATACAATGTTGTGTTTTGTATCAACATTACTACAGCAAAGTAACATATAAATACATATATGTAACAGCTACAAAGCATTGAATTTGTGTTACAAATAAAATGTAATATTAAATTTTTGTGAACCTTGTTCTTCTTCAAGAGCAGGAGTCTTTGTATGTTTCTTACTAGCCACATTCTTCACAAAGAAGCACCTGCGAGAATGATTGAAGAGAGAGGGTTTGTAAAATGCAGATTGCCATTTCCAGTGTTTGTTAGTTAACAGAGCAATGCTGGAAATGGGACTTGAATTTGAAATCCACAATGATGAAGCCTCCATTAATTTTTGTGTGAATGAATATTGTTTTTTTTCAAGATTCAAGAAAATGATGAAAGTTGAAAATGCACGAGGGGAAATTTGATTGGTTGTTTTTCCACCACTGGGAGCTAGGAAGATATTTTTGATAATATCTCCCCTGCCCACCAACAACATTACCATATTCTCTCATTGACACGAGAACTAACACAGTGGCAATTAGTTACTACTATTTGAAAAGGTATTTATTAAATTTGAAATTGGTCATAAATGTATTAAAAAATTAGCTATAAATATATTTATGGAATTGTTTCACTAAATTAAACTATAGTTTATAAAGTATTCTTTTTATATAGAATCCGAGTTTTTTTTTTATATAGTTGAAGTCAATAGTGGAGCCAGTATACAAAAGTGGATCAGCTCATGAAAGTGAAGTGAGCCAAATGAAAAACTAAAAAAAAGTACAAACTCTTAATTAGGAGAAAGAACACACAATTACATGGGATTGAACCAAATCACCCTACCAGCGCAAACTTCTACCACTTAAGCGAATGATTGATCTCAACTCATACATTAAGTTTGATATAAAAATAGTAAAGTCTTTCTAAAATTTCAAAATGCATTGTCCCAACTCCATAAATTAGTTTTGCCGTTATTGATAAATTTTGACACATATTATGAAAATAGGTTTTTTTTCATCACATGATGATCATGAAAAAGGGTTATATAATTGTACCAAATTGTGGTCCATACTAAATTATTACAACTCATATATAGTACTATTCTTGGATAGAAAAGGGTATATAGAAATAGAAGTGACATAAATAGAAGTGACATGATTTGCTATAATCTGGGGGATATCAAGGGTACAACATCATGCTAGATATTTGTAGGACATGTGACCCACGATGAACTAAAATGGGAAAAAAACAACAAAGTATAATACAATTACAAAACAGTGGGACTAAAAAGTCCAAAAACAATTGTCTTCAAATTTCTTGTTCTTTTGCCAATTCATAAATCGACGTTTTTCTTTTTTCTTTTCTTTTATTACTAAAGTTGTTCCAAAAGTTTGCAGCAAATTAATTATCCCTTTTAAAATATGGATCCTATTATATTTAATTATATATTATATTTTTATATGCACGTCAAGTAAAAATAAATCAACAGCCAAAAATTATTAAGAAAACATTTTATACATTTGACGATTATCTATGATGTGAAATAAAAGATATATACCAATTTATAATGAAAGGCTCAGTTACTTTTCTATGCCACATTGGCTAGTATTTGATGAAATTAGTTACTTTAAAATTTAGCAAAATAACTTTATTCAACAATTTTAATTCTAATTTTACATGAACTAGTTTTAACCTCGACTCTTAAGTTTCATTAGTGTTTATGATCGAACTAAAAAAAAATGTGTGTAATTGTAGTGAACTAGCTCGGGGTCTCGTATGAGAAATACTCATACCACACTTTGATTTAGGAAGGTAAATCGGATGTCACACCCACAAAGACCCACAAAGCAAGGTGAAGTGTGTTCCACGGCCGGCCAAGGATCCCCAAAAAGCTATGTGAGGTACTTTTGTTTGAGGGTACAGAAAGCAGAACACACACGTTAAAGGCTAGCCGGGATGGCTCGCCCTAAGCCCTCCGATGCCTAAGTCAGAATCGGGTAGTTGAGGTACTTAGAAAGCTAAAGAGCGAGGTAATTTAGAATAATGACAAATTCCTTTACCTAAATTTTTGCCGTATGTATAGATCTTTTCACCGGGTAAATGCAGATCACCATACACGTGGTGCCGATCGACGTGATGCGTGGCTCGCGAGGCGACCCGAGGCCGGTCATTCGGGTCGGTCGGGACCCATGTAAAAAGTCGCGGATCCTAGGGGGTATTTTGGTAATTTCGCGGCGAGGTCAAAATGGTCAACTCGAGCTGGCGAGGCTATCCGGTAATTTCCACATCATTTACTCCCCGAGTTTTTAGTAATTTATTATGAAGTGACTCGACTCACGCAGTCCTCAAATTGAGCGACACGAGCCGACTCACGAATTGAAAAGACCCTTCCATCTCGGTAGTTGAATTTGAATAGCCTTTTGATCGAAATCGTTGATTTTCCTTCTCTCTATATATATAAGATGGTCTTTCAAAAGCCTCACCTCACATTTTTTACCGGATCACCTCATTTGCTCGGCTCGCCCACGACCCAGGATCTTGACTTCGTGCTCCTCCACTTCGCTTGACTTAGAGGTAGGTTCTCTTTCTCTCTCTACTTTAAATTTTCTTATTCTTTATGGCGACCCTCCTCCATCCACACCACCTCAGTTCGCGGTCGAACTCCGGTTCGTCCTCAAACTCGGGTCGTCGACTCCAACTCGTCTTCGAGCTCTTCTTCTTACTAGCGGGCGACCCATATTCTCCCTTCTCCGGATAAGGTATCCCGCGAGGCCACCCCCTGACGACTGGAACACGCCGCCCCGGGCTTTACTTAGGTCCGGGTCTCCGTTCACGATATAGGCACTATTAGGAAAAACTTCCATATCCCCACTTCGTCAAATCATAATTCCTACTACTAGTGATAGGATAGACAAGCCTCCACCTCGCCGCTTTAGCTTTTCACCTCGCTAGCTTCGGGCGGGTCTTAGATTCCCTTTGGCTCGCCCTGATTCGACATTTTAAGAGGGCTCGATGTTTGCCCCGGCTCGTCCCGAATTCCTATCGTCACATCGTAGTCTTTATCATTTTAATGGAACATTTCGGTGAGGCCGCCACTTTCTCACTTTGCGAACTATACGCCATCCATTCTTCTACCACCACTACTAACTCCGGATTCTTTTACATCTCGCCGCACTAACCGAAAATTTTTGCATCGGGTTTCCTTTCCGGTGTGGCCTTGAAAGATAGGTTCGTATTCATTCGAACCCCTATTGAAAATCCTGGGACCTACCTTGATTGAAACCGAGCGGCTCGCCCGAGGCCCGCCTCCTGTTTCTTGGGGTGCCGACTTCATTTCTATCCGACCTGCACTGGTATGAGGCTTGCGACCTCATTACCGAAGAGGTTCTATCCTCGTCGGCCTTAGCCCCGCTCTCCGCCATGAAACTCTAACACTCGGTAATATATTTCCCTTTATTTTTTGATTCACTATCATGCTTATATTGATGCCTTTTGTTTACTTGTGCGGATATGGCGGTCCGATCTGCCGTTCTTGACAAGGCCCTCGCCAACAACAAAGAACCCCTGCTAGCGTCGGATTTACCGCTAGGCGTGGCCGTAACCGGTCCCCGTTGTGACCATAGCGCCGACCCAAGCCCCGATGTGCCCCGAAGAAAACCGTCGAGGCCTCGGGTAGCAAGTCGAGGAGGATAAAGGAAAAGCGGTGGTGAAGGTTCCGCCCCAAAAAAAGGCAAAAACTCGCAAGGCTAGGAGCTCGCCCGACTCATGGGTGCCTCCCAGGGATCTTTGGCTCACGACGAGATCGGGCCTATCGATGCAAATCTCCTACAGTGGACCGAATGATGATGTGGCTGAACCAAGCGAGTCTCATCTCAGGCCGGCGACTCGCGGCTCGCGAAGGCTCCGACCTTAGGCCTCGAGTTCGCGAGCTTGCCATGCCTCGTACCATCCCCAATTGGAACATTAGCTCGTGGAGCTCGGTCCTCGAAACGAAGTTTATGCACCTCGAAGAGTTGGCGGCCCACGAAGTCATGTCGGTATGTGAATTCCTTTAAATTATCGCGAGCTTGCCATGCCCTGTTGCTTCGTTTTTATCCCGCTTTGTCACTTACTTAGCGTTTCCTTTTGCGCTTTACGCCTGTTGCACCAAATGGCACTTCGTGGTGCCGATTGAGGCATCGAACGAGGTGTACATCAATCGGTGAGCGAGGTCCACGCGAAGCTCCAAAGCCTTGGGACAGATAAGGCAAAAGTAGCCGTCGAGGAGGCTCGAGCCGAACTCTCGAGGAAGTAGCCGATCGAAAGCCCAGGTTGCCTCGTCCCAAAGCGAGCTCAAAACTCGCGAGGGGCTCTACGCCAAGGAGGTGGCGGATTCTTTTGAGAGAGGCCGGAAACAAGGTCTCGAGGAATACCTCTCTCTCGAAGAGCATAAGGCTTCGCTAGCCTCGTCTCGTCTTGGTGAAGTCCAATCTTTTCTTGATCCTCGTCTTGCGAGAAACCCGTTGCCGAACGAGCCGTGGTGTACCTTTTCGGTGGCATCGGCGGTGCGTGAGCGGGGAATTAAGAAGGGAGCTTTGAGGCCGATTTCGACCGAAAAGCTTGACCCATTTTAGAAGGGCGAGCAAAGTCAAACGCCCCGAAAGTGAAGGCAAGGTTGGCGGCTCGCGTGATGTAAAGATCATTGACGAGGTTGAGGAGGTCGATGAGTTTACCGATCTCGTAAAACCTCTTTTAGCATCCTAGGAATCATTTATGTAAATCACGGCGAAATCTTGACTTGATGTATTTTTGTTAATAATCTCATTACTTTGTTAATGTACCTAACTTTACTTCGTTTTCTAGTGTATCACTTTTGCCTTGCTTGTGTGTCACTTGATATGTTGCACTTTACTCGTGTATACATGCTCTTTACTCCGCTTCGTTTTTTTTTTTGTATCCTTGGGTCCTAGGTTTCTTCGCGAGGTTAAGCCCGTGGCAGGCTAGGTCCTGCGCGAGCCTAGCTCCCTTTCTTAGGACCATTGCAAACTTTGCGGCTAAAAGGATGCTTATGGCCTAGATCCCCTGGGGTCGTCTTGGGCTGTTAGCCTTTTAGGGGCTTATCTAGCGAGCCCAGTCCCTTTGTTGGGACCATTGTGGGCTTTGCCCGCCTAAAAGGGAGCTTATGGCCTAGACCCCCGTGGGATCGTCTTGGACCTGCTAGCCTTTTTAGGGGCTTAACTTAGCCCAGGTCCCTTTGTTGGGACCATTGTGGGCTTTGCCGACCTAAAAGGAGCTTATGACCTAGACCCTTCGTGGGATCGTCTTGGGCCCTGCTAGCCTTTTAGGGGCTTAACTTGCGAGCCCAGTCCTTTGTTGGGACCATTGTGGGCTTTGCTTTGCCAGCCTAAGGGAGCTTATGGCCTAGACCTTCTTCGTGGGATCGTGTTGGGCTGCTAGCCTTTTAGGGGGCTTAACTTGAGAGCCTTGGTCCCTTTGTTGGGACCATTGTGGGCTTTGCCCGGCTAAAAGGAGCTTATGGCCTAGACCTTCGTGGGATCGTCTTGGGCCTACTAGCCTTTTAGGGGCTTAACTTGCAAGCCCAGGTCCCTTTGTTGGGACCATTGTGGGCTTTGCCCGACTAAAAGGGAGCTTATGGCCTAGACCGCCCCGTGGGATCGTCTTGGGCCTGCGCTAGGGGGGCTTAACTTGCGAGCCCTGGAGTCCCTTTGTTGGGACCATTGTGGGCTTTGCTAGCCAAAAAGGGAGCTTATGGCCTAGACCGCCGTGGGATCGTCTTGGGCTGCTAGCCTTTTAGGGGCTTAACTTGCGAGCCTAGGTCCCTTTGTTGGGACCATTGTGAGCTTGCCCGGCTAAAGGGAGCTTATGGCCTAGACCGCCGTGGGATCGTCTTGGGCTGCTATCCTTTGGGGGGCTTAACTTGCGAGCCTGGAGTCCTTTGTTGGGACCATTGTGGGCTTTGCCAACCTGGGGAGCTTATGGCCTAGACCGCCTTCGTGGGATCGTATTGGGCCTCGCTAGCCTTTAGGGGCTTATCTCAGTGGTTCGCTACGACCTGAAATACTAAGCATATTTGTGCAAAAAAGGTAAACATTGCAAGTGAAATTCGTCTTCTTTCATTGATGAGAGTTTTTAACATGCTTCAATGTTTCCAAAATTAAGCTAAATACATAAAATAGATTTTTAAGTATAGAACCTCCTTTCCTTACATGTTTTCTAATCTATATGTTTCCTCTTCAAAGACTTCAATTACCTTAAAAGTCTTTCCCAATTTGCCTCAGATTCCCCACATGCTTGGACACTTCCACTTTTTTGAGCACTAGATCCCCTACTCGAAAGCGGTCTGAACCAACTTTTGTTGTATGCATTTTTCATCCTTCCCTTAGCTACTTGGATCTGAATAAACGCTTTGTCTCGCTTTTCTTCAATGAGCTCGAGCTCGAGTTTTCTAGCTTCACTATTGCTCTCGGGCTCGCATCGAGCGACCGGCGAAGTTTCTCCAATTTCCACCCGGCAAGATCGCTTCCAACCCGTACACTAAAGCGAAAGGCGTCTCTCCCGTCGAAGTCCGTGGGGTCGTTCGATATGCCCAAAGGACTCAGCAACTCGTCCACCCAATACGACTTCGCCTTCCTCAGCTTTCGTTTTTAGGTGTTGTAGAATAATTCTATTTGCGACCTCGATCTGCCCATTTGCTCGAGGTTCCCCACAACGTAAAATTTTGCTTAACCTTATATTCTTCACACCATTCCCTAACCTTCTTTCCTTGAAATTGAGTGCCATTATCCGATATTAAGACTGGGCGCCCATACCTACATGCTATATTTTTCCACAAGAAATTCATGACTTCGGTTTCCGTTATCTTAGCCATTTGCCTCGGCCTCAATCCACTTAGAAAAGTACTCATTATTACAATGATAAATTTCTTGAGCTCGGCCACTAGAAATGGACCCAAAATATCGATTACCCATTGATCAAAAGGACAAGCAATGGGGATCGTTTCCAATGGTCATTTGGTGATGACTTAGGTTCGCGTGGGAACGACACTCGCACATTTCTTAACAAACTCCATTGTATCCTTCGCTAAAGTAGGCCAAAAGTAACCTTGTCGGATCACCTTCGGGTGAGTGCCTTACCTCCGAGTGGTTACCACGAGTTGCCCTCATGAATCTCCCTCATTACATACATCGCCCTCTCTCTGCAGTCCGAGGCACTTTAGCAATGGTCCTCCTACCGATCTTTTATACATCTCATTGTCTATCATTAGGAACCTGGATACTCCGACTTAGACCCTTCTAGCTTTTATCGGGTCTAATGTAACGCTCCCTTTTCTAGGAAATTTTTCAAGTCTTCCATCCAATCGGTTGGGGTGTCAATTGCACAAACCGGCGCCTCGTTTGAATCTTGCTCGATGGGACCTTCCTCCGCTAGCGAGTCCGGCTGCGTCGCCACCAACACGATCACCTTCCTCGAGCTATTCCCACTTACTGCACTTGCGAAGCGAGCTAGAGCATCGGCTCGCTCATTTTCATTTCTTGGGATCTGTTGTAGCTGAAAAAATTCAAACTTTTCCATCAACCGCTTCGCTTTTTCCAAATAGTTAGCCATGGATCAATCCTTGGCTTCAAACGAACCCTCAACTTGCATTGCCACCAACTGGGAGTCGATGTAAGCTATCAACTTCCTCACATTGCACTTCGTGCCATTTTTAATCCACGCCAATGAGCTTCGATTCAGCCTTGTTGTTTGTCACCTCGAAGTCGAGGCGAAGTGCCACTTCCACCTCGAATGAATTAGGCTTCTGCAACAAGATCCCGGCTCCGTCTCCAGTAGCCACCGCCGACCCATCCACATGCAGAGCAAGTCACTTCTCTTTTTGAACCTCATTTTCCGACCCACTTGCTTTGTTAACGAAGTCGGCCCGGACTTGAGCCTTCACCGCCATTTTACTTTGATATTTAATATCAAATTGTCCCAATTCCACGAGACCATTTCACTAGGCGACATGACGACTCGGTTTTTCTAACATTTGTCTCGAGTGGTTGATTTGTGAGGACAATAATTTGATGAGATTGGAAGTAAGGTCGCAACTTCCTTAGCGATACTACCAAGGCTAGAGAGCGACTTTTCGGTCTCTAGATACCTTTATTCACTCCCTCCAACAACTTGCTTACGTAGTAAAGCGGGCGATGAACTCCTCTTCGTCTCTCGCACCAACACCGAGCTCACGGCTCGCTTCGAAACGGCTAGGTATAAAAATAGAGCCTCTCCTTTTTTAGGTTTGGGACTGATGTAAAGGTAGAGACATAAGGTATCCTTTCAAATCTTGAACGTCTTCTCACATTCCTCCGTCCATTGAAAATTCTTCATGTTTCTCAAAGTGTTGAAAAAATGAAGGTTGCGATCGGTGACCTCGAAATGAACTGTTCAACGAGGCAATTTTCCCTGTGAGTTGTTGTACTTCATTGACCGTTCTAGGTGAACTCATTTCCATTATAGCTTGTATCTTCTAGGGTTCGCTTAGATCCTCTCATGCACCATGAAGCCCAAAAATTTTCCACCTCACACTCGAAGGTGCACTTCGCCGGATTCAATTTCATACCATAGGCTCGCATTATTTTGAAAGCCTCCTCAAATGCTCAAGGTGATCCTCTTCCACCGCACTTTTTACCAACATATCATCAACATACACTTCCATTGATTTGCGATTTTCTCTCTAAACATGAGGTTGACTAACCTCGATAAGTAGCTCCCACGCTCTTTAGCCCAAACGGCATTACCATGTAACAATAAACTCCATTTTCCGTCACAAACGAGGTCTTATCCCGTCCTCCTCCGCCATAAAATTTGGTGATACCCTTGGTAAGCATCCATCATGCTTAAGCAAGGTACATCTGCCGTGGAGTCCACCAAGAGGTCGATGCGGGTAGGGGGTAGGGATCTTTGGGGCATGCCTTGTTCGGATCCCAAGTCTCAGTGCACATCCTCCATTTGTTGTTAGCTTGGGCACTACAACTACATTTGATAACCACTCCAGTGGTGAATTTCCACAACATATCCCGCTTCCAATAATTTGTTCACCTCGTTTTCTATAATTTTGTTTCTTTCACTTCCAAAGCTTCGCTTTTTTCGCTTCTGCCTTCGCCTCGCTTGCGGATCACATTGGTCGGTGAACCATCACCTCGGGGGTCTACATGCCTTGGAAATCGAGAAGGTTTCCAAGAAAAAATGTCCACATTCTCCCTAAGAAATTGAATCATCAACACTTCAGCTTGAGTCCATTTGCGACCCTATCTTAGTGAACTTATCGGTCGCCTGGCTCGAGCTCAATCACTTTATCTTTGCTCCGTTGGCTCAACCATATACTCGCCCGTTGTTCTAGCTTTTTAACCTTCTCATTTTCTTTTTACTCAAATTTGACTTATTCTTCACGTGTTATTTGCTTTATAGTTCTCACTTCTCTCCTTCCTTCTTCTTTTTTAGGGAAACGTTATAACATTCTCTAGCCGTCTTCGATCGCGATCGCCGCATCTTCGCCTTTATTCCTCTCTATTGTAGGGAACTTCATTTTCAAATGATAAGTGGACACCACAACTTGAAATTGATTGTCGGGTCGCCCCAAGATCACATTATAAGCAAAAGGCGTCTACTGCAGTACTTGATCATGATTGTCTTTCGGCACGGCGCTTTGCCTAGCGAGGTGGGGAGATCAATGGTTCTAGGGAAACCACTTCGCTTCATCCAAACCCCATCGTCGGAGTGTCAACCGGACATAAAGGCGATTACATCTAGTTCCATCTTTCTCAACACATGCATAAATAATATATCCGCCGAGCTCCCATTTGTCCACAAGACTTTTTGTACGCGAAGTTGGCGATATCCATCGTGATTACCATCGGGTCATTTTGGCTGCCTCGACCCCCCCAAGTCACGACCATCGAACATAATAGGGCTAGAGTTTTGGACGCTCATGACCTTCAGTTTCCTCTTAGAATCATGGGTGAGGTTACGCGCATGCTTCCTTCTCGCACTCTGTGAATCACCTCCACTAGGACCTCCTGCTATCATATGTATAACTCCCCTACGAGGTAAGTTATCTTCTTCCCCGATTTTACCTAGGCCTGAGCGTTCCCTCGGGAGTTCTTGCCTATGTCCGGCCTCATGGCGACCTCTCGACCGAAGCCGCTACTTGCGAGACGATGATCTTCGCCTAGGGTCCCGGTTTGGTCCTCCACCTTGTTCTTCTTTCAAAACAAAATTTTGTAAGTAACCTTGTTGGATGAGTCTTTCAATCTCGTCTCGCAATTGAATGCAGTCCTCGGTATCGTGGCTATGGTCATTGTGGAAGCGACAATATTTATCCATGTTTCTTCGACCCGAGGTCGTCTTCATCTTTTTTGGCCACCTTAGCATATCGGTTCGCTCTATGGCCATTAGGGGCGTGACTTCGGGGCACATTCAGAAAAGTATATCTATTGTGCCCATTTGTCCCGGGACGATCTTGATCGGACCTCGGCTCAGGCCTCTCTCGGTCTAAATCGAAGCCTCTCTCTAAGATCCCTCCCCTCGCGTGGAACCCGAGCCACTTGGGACCACTCCTGGTCTTTCAGGGGCATTCATCTCCTCCTCTTGTATGTCTTACGGGTCACTTCCATTAACTCGCTCCTTATCGACGGGAGGTTCGCGAAGCGAGCGGCCCGATCTTTAATGGTCCCTTTGGCAATCAAGGATAAGGATGTTAGTCATCATATCGATTCGCATATCTTGCACCTCCAATGCTTCATCATTAAACCGATTTATGACTTCTCCGAGCGACTCTTTTACCCCCGCCTTATAGTGAACAAATGTGAAGCCGACCTTCGAGCTCGCTTTTGGCTTGCGAAATGGTATAAGAACTTCCGAGCTTGACTATTCGTAAGAAACCACGGTTCCCTAGGTAATCCCATGAACCATTCTTGCGCTTTTCAATCGAGTTGTGATGAATATTCTAGCATTCATGGCATCCATCGCCCATACAATTGCATCACGTGGTCGAAAGCGGTGAGATGTTCCGAGGTCCCTGTTCCCATCATATTTTGGGAGATCGGGAAGCTTGAAGTTCGGCGTGACCACCTCGGCTAGGATCTCGGGAGAAAATGGAGATCCCCTTTTCGCAAAGCGGATGTTCTGACTCCCATCCGCCTCAAATCATCCGGTTGTCGAGTAACATGCTCGATTTGTTCACTCGATTCGTGTATGTCCGTAGCTTGTTGGTTGGTTCGCCCGCGACCTCATCGGTCGCCTCATTGGTGGCTTTGGCTTGGCTAGCCACCTCTTCCAAATCAAGCGGTACTTCGTTTCTCTTTTCCACATTCCCCTTCCGTTGGGGGATCTTGGGAGAATGCCTCCATGCCTCGCCCTTTCTCTCCCTATCCTCCAATATTTTTTTCCAACATTTTCTCAAAGTCACTAGCCTTCATGTGAATCATCCGCTCCTCCTCCCGAACAAAGAGGGTCCCACGAAGTGAAGCGGGCGGTGGTGATGTTTCGAGGAGGGTCCTCCGACCCCTCGAGTGTCTTAGATGCATGCTTAGGTGTCTCCAACGTCTTCCCGGTGTTTCCTCCATCTTTAGCTGAACCTCTTCCCACAGACGGCGCCAACCGATTTAGGAAGGTAAATCGGATGTACCGACCTAGGGACCCACAAAGCGAGGTGAAGTGTGTTCCACGGCGACCTGGCGGATCCCCAAAAACTAGGTGAGTCTTTTGTTCGAGGTACCGAAACAAAACACACGTTAAGCTAGCGGGATGGCTCCCGGCTAAGGCCCTCCGATGCCTAAGTCGAATCGGGTAGTTGAGGTACTTAGAAAGCTAAAGAACGAGGTAATTTAGAATAATGACAAGTTAACTTCTACCCGGATTTTCGTCGTATTTATAGATCGCATTCACCAGGGTAAGGCGGATCACCGTACACGTGGCGCCCGATCGACGGTACGTGGCTCATGGGCGACCCGACCCGGTCATTCGGGTCGGGACCCATGTAAAAAAGCCGCGGATCCTAGGGGTATTTTGGTAATTTCGCGAGGCGAGGTCAAAATGGTCAACTCGAGCTAGGCGAGGCTATACTGGTAATTTCCACATCATTTTATCAGTTCATTTAATTAAAATTAAAACTATGTTAGTCATTCTTTAAATTAATTTCTTGAATTTTCAATATTTCATGAGCAAATAATTTTATCAGTTCATTTAATATGGTAAGGAAGCCTTAATCAAATACATTACAATTGGTCTGTATTTCTATTTGGGCCAGGCCCAGTTCAATGTCCGATAAAGAAGAAAATCTCGGTCCATATATGTTCGAGGCAAGCCCATACACGTCCCGAGCCCAAGTAACAGCGACAAACGAAAGAAAGCGAAAGATCCTCAATGACCAACGGTAAAGAAAATGGCACCGCCTGGTTTTCCGCGGCGCTTCTCATCTTTCCTTTGCCATTTTGATAATAGAAAGCAGGGTCAGATAATCCCAAAAGTTCTTCGCATTTACCTCAAGAATTTGTTTTTTTATTCTTTTTTATTTTCTTCTATTTGCCTTGTGGGGAGGAGTTTTCTGGGTCTTTTTCTTTGAATCCTCTCCTGCATTTTTGAAATTTCTGCTGATTTTTATCGGTCAGGTAATATTCCATGGATTTTACAGTTGAATCAATTTATGTCTTTATCTGTTTCATATTTTGGATGAAACACCTTTTGTTTGTTTACTTGGTCTCTTTGTAGTTTCTGTGCATGCATGCGTTTCTATATATATATTTTTTTTATTTGTGGTTCTTGATTTTCGATGTTAAGAGCGTAAACAATGATGCATTAGGAACTGATAGTTGACGTACATTTTTGAATTAAGGAGCATATGATTACATATTAGATGAAATTTTGATGCTTTGATTATGTATGTTTTAGATTTTGAGAAAAATACGGTTTCCCCAAAGTCATGGATGAATTGAGGTTGTGTTTTATGAATTGTGATCTCTTTATTATGTTTCAAGAGATGACCATATGTCATTTGAGGAAATGTCTCTTTTTTCCTTCATTTCTGGGATATTTTTAGGCTGGAATTCCAACTCCTTTAATCATCAAATGTGGGCAGATTGCTTTATGTAATGCTTTATTTGTTTAAGAACTTGAAGAAAATTCCAAGATTTTTATTGGAAGTAACTATGGTTTATAGATAGCTCAAATTCCATCATGCAATTGTTCCACATTGTTTTGTATAGTTCATAACATATTGGTATCGTTTATCGCTGTCACAAATTATCATTTGTGCTTCCTGGTGCTATATTTTGAACTTTCGTCCAATCCATGACCGACAGGTATCCGAGAGAGCATTTCATTTTACTTAGTAACTCAATCGGAGAAACCAACATACAACAAAAATGTTCGGCTTTAGGAAATCGCCCGCTGAAAAACCACCTAGGCAGACATCAGTTGATGCTACAAATCCTTTTGATTCGGACAATGAATCAGATTACAAGAAGAACACCGCTACAACTTCAAGAAGAACTGCTTCCGAACCGACACTTCCCATGCCAGATGACGATGATGATGATTATTTCGGAAAAGGTTCATCTTCTGTATCCGCTTACTCGTCGAGGAACAAGCAGAAGAAGAACGATATTGACAGCATGTCCGTTCAAGAATTGGAGAGCTATGCTGTGAATCAAGCCGAGGAGACCACAAAATCCGTTAACAACTGCTTGAAGATTGCGGTGGATATTAGAGAGGATGCTACGAGGACCCTCGACACTTTGCATCAGCAGGGTGAGCAAATTCACCGGACTCATCTGATGGCTGTGGATATGGACCGTGATTTGAGCAAGGTATAGTCACTTGCTTATTCATCTCTGTTTTCAGATTTTTTTCGCAGAATTAAGCGTAGTACGAAGAATTAATGGAGGGATAAGAAGCATTGTGTTGATGAATGTTATTTTAATTTCAATGCCTTAGAGGTTGTCATTCAAAATTACAAATACGCCTTTATAATTTGCTTCTGTTTTATAAATTACACCCTTAACGGGGGGTATTTGTTAAGTAAATACAAACCTAAAGGAGGTGTTTGTAATACCTTAAGAGGGGGTATTTGTGATTTCGAAAGATAAATGGATTTTCTTTGTAATTAGACTAAACCTCAAGGGTAATTTTTGTAATTTACCCTTGGATTGAGATAGCTCACCAGTTTTTGGTGCATTTATTATCATCCCTTATGTTACTTTGGACTTTCTAATGCATGAAGTGAAAGTGTGAGACTTTCTAACAATTTTTCTTTCAGGGCGAGAAATTGTTGAATAATCTTGGGGGCATGTTTTCAATGCCATGGAAGCCAAAGAAGACAAAGAATATCACTGGCCCAAAAACTTCAAAAGGTTTCTACGTCTTCCTAGTCGTCAACTCTCCTTGGGTTCATATATGTGCTTACTTTTCTGAAACAATTAAGAGTAAAGAATAAGTTGTATGGTTGTTTTCTGAAGTTCAATGTCACATATGATTGGTTTGTCCCTTTGACAGATGATAACGACAGAGGAAAACGAAGTACCCCAGAGCAAAGAGAAAAGTTAGGTTTAGCTCCAGCACCAAAAGGACGGGGCTCCCGTACACCTCCTCCAGAACCAACAAATGCTTTGCAGAGTATTGAGGTATATGTTTTGTTATATGAGATTTTACGAGTACCAATGGAAGTAATTGGATATAAATTAGTTGATGACTTTATTTTCTTATTGGCATTGATCTGTTATTAGGTGGAGAAGGCGAAACAAGATGATGCACTTTCAGACCTTGGTGATATACTGGGTGAATTGAAGGGCATGGCTGTTGGCATGGGATCTGAGCTCGACAGGTTACTCGTCTTTCATTTTATGTTAATTTGTTTTCTAGAGTCGGTGTTTGTTTTGTTCTTTAAAGTTGCATGTTGATGTTATGACTATTTGAATGAATAAACATGTGTGTCGTTACCTACCTAGTATACATGGTCTCTGCATTGGCACTTCTCCTCAAAGTGTGCACAACATTTGTTAAGTTTTGGAAGCTACAAACATCTTGTTTTAAGTTCTGATTTGATATTTGGGATAATTACCACAAAACGAAAATCCGAGGTTTGGGCTAATTATAGAAAAACCTAGAAGTTTTTTGAAAATTAAAAAAAAAAAAAAAAAAAAAACAAAACAAAGACACCCTTGAGGTTTGATTGTCTTAAATTTAAGGGGGGTAACTGTAATATTTCCATAAAAGTCGTGGGTTTTTTGAAATATTTTTTGTTTATGAAGGGGGAATTGTAAGACGGAATCAAGCCTGGGGGTTGTGAATTTGTAATTATCCGAACCTTGGGATTTTTTTTTTTTTTTTAATTACCCCTTCTTATTTTGTCCAGATTTGCTGCCTTAAGTAGATATCGTAATCCAAACTTTTTTAGCTTTAACAAAGAATGATTAAGTTTTTATAGTTCTAGATTTTATTGATAGAAATGTTGATCTTGTAGTAGTATATTCTTCCATCATTCACCACACCATTTGCTCTTTTTTGGACATTGGCTTTCTTGGTTGGGGTTCAATTATTTTGACAGTTTTTGCTGTATATTACTTGTCTTATATGCTTGTAACCATATGTATAACAAAGAAAATCTGCTGCATGATAATACAGGCAAAACAAGGCGCTTGATCATCTTCAAGACGATGTAGACGAACTGAACTCTCGAGTGAAAGGTGCCAACCAACGCGCACGTCGTTTGGTTGGTAAGTGAAATAGTACTAGCATAGAAATCTCAATCGTTTCTTTTTCCTTTTTACCTTTTCGGTGATTGTGGAGCTGAGGATATTACTAGTGATGAAAAGTTTTTTCATCCAAGAATTATTTTGTAGTTATTTCTTGAGAAAATAGTTAAGTCAAGCTTGTTGTAATTTACACATTCTCTGTGTTTACTTTCTATAGAGGAAATTCTTGAACATGTACAATTATTACTCAAAATCTCTCTCTCACCATGGAACATCACTTTTCGTTGTACTGGTTTCTTTGTTTTACAACAGGAAAATTGACTTGATATAGCATTACCACTACATCTATAAAGTCCCTTCAGTTATTTTTGTTTTTGTCACATCTCAAGTCTATATTAAACGGGGAAAAAAAGAAGAATAAATTTGGCATGCTATGAAAGTGAGGGTTGTTTTAAAAAAGTATAAAGACCACCAAAAATGACTTGGAGTTTGAAATGATGGTCTGTTTCACAAGAAGAGCTTCTTTTAACAGAAAATACCATTTCTTGCTATGAAGCCTGTAAAAGGTTTGGTAGTGATCTTCAAGCGTGGAATGTTATTCCAATCCAATTTACATACATATATAAACTATGGATAATTACAAGGAATAATTACAAATATACCCCTAACGTTTGGGCTATTTACAAAAAAATCCAGATTTCTTTGAAAATTACAAAAAAAAATCCCCGGTGATTTTCGAAAAAACATTTCAAAAAATCCCTTGACATTTACAAAAATATTACAGTTATCCCCCTTAAATTTTAGACAAAAGAAACCTGAAAGGGTTTTCTGTAGTTTTGAAACATGTCTGAGTTTTTTTGTAATTAACCCAAACCTCAGGGGTGTTTTTGTTATTATCCCTAATTACGATAACTACCTTTGAGGTTTAGCCTAATTAAAAAAACCTCCAGTTATCATTCAAAATTACAATTATCCCTTAGAATGCTACTAACTCCCCTTTGAAGTATGTATTTACCTAACAAATACTCCCGCTCTTGAGATGCAATTTGTAAATTGGAAACAAAATATTTGTAATTTTGAAAGATATCTGGACTCTTTTGTAATTAAGCGAAACTTAAAGGGTAGTTTTTGTAATTAACCCTATAAACTAATAATGTAATTCAGGCTTTCCCCCAACTTTTTCATGTTTATTCTTGCTTAACGTTTCAAAAACTCTTAAAACTAGTGTCCTTAACTCAAATGCAGGCATTGAAACTGTGGAGGTTTGCTTTACAAGAACTGAATCATTGCATCTATGAACTGTTAAATGTCGAAGTTTATCTATAAATAATAAGGAAATAAACAAGTCGTAGAGGAGATGAAATAATATCTTCAACTCTACTATAAGAAGCCAAGAATATCTGATCAACTTTATTTTGAGCTACTTCAAATAAGTAACTTAGTACATGTATGGTCCAACACATCCAAAACAGAGCGAAAATAGGCATATTTTCCTACAATGGCAATTAACAATGGTGCCTGTGTAACTTTATCACTGAGATAACGCCTAAACTAAAATCTTGCGCAGACTCATCAACGATAATAACCCGTTTCACATATGTAGTATATGATATCTGAACGCTAACCGAGCTCGTTCACGAGTTGTTTGTCGAAAGCTCTGTTCGTTTATAGCCCTAAATATATCTGACCAGCATATACCCTCAGGACAAGAAAGCAGATATAGTGTGTTTTGACTATATTTCACACTGCATCTAGGCCAGATTCAACAATTTCATAAAACGTACTGCTTTATCAAGCGTGGTATATCTAAAAACAGATTTACAAACAAACACAGAATCGTACATTCTCAAGAATTCACGTCTCCTCACTCTTTACAGCAGTCCATCTTGTCCCCAAAGCACCATCCCTTCGGGAACGTGAAACAAAACCTAAAACGCGTACCGAGAAAAGCTCCAAGCACCAATATGCTTGCAACCTTAATATACCACGACAATTTCGAGTCCCATTTCCTCGTTATTGCAACACCGTCACCAATAGCTCGACCGTTAAAAACTTGCCCTGAAGCCATAATCTCCACCACATCATGCACCTCTCCATCATGGTTTCCAACGTAGGACAGAGTAAGTTTCTCCTTATTCGCACTAAGCCTCACGTACCCAAACACACCACCACGGTACAATGACCGAACGGGTTGTGGGAAAATCGGATCAGTTAAATGGTCCGGCCTTGGTTGCCAGATGGGCTGCCAATCTTGTCCGGCCATTCCAATCACCATATGCACGGGACCAACGCTTCCACAGGTGAAGTTATTCAGAGGACAAAAATGCTCGTATCTATGCACATGGCCCCACAACGCCAACGTTACCTTATTTTTCACAAAAAGAGGTTCCAAGTGCTCGAGCAATCTCTCTCTAAAAGGACCGTCTCTCGTTTCGTAGCTCGTTGTGTACATTGGCCGGTGCCCTTGGACAATCACATAAGGGGTCTTGTTCCTATCGACTGATTCCAAGTCGCTTTTCAAAAAACTGTATTGTTTACTGCCGGGAAGAAAGTTGGTTTCTGTAGATAAGTAAACGAAATGGACGACCCCGAAATCGAACGAGTAATAGAGATTTCTCGTAGCAGGGGCTCTTGTTCCGGTAGGCTCTGAGGAATTTCCGGGCATGTTGAATCTAAGACTGTAAGGGACCCCGCATTCTCCGCCCCCATCTTTACCGTACACCGAGTAAGACCAGTCAGGCTTCCATGGCTGTGACGGCCAATCGTATTCGTGATTACCAATGCATACGTGGTACGGGACTTTGGAAGCAACTGGTTCGATTTGGTTAAAAAAGTTGTCCCACAACCAAGAATAGCCTCGGGCGTAGCTTATGTCTCCGATATGTGAGATCAAAGCGGGCTTGTCGCCAATAGCTTCGATATCTCTACTTATCCACTTGATGGTGGAGATGCTTTCTTCTTGTATGCGCACGAAAGTTGTGTATGGTGTGGCGGTCCCCATGTCTCCGAATAAGAAAGCTGTTGTTTCACTTGAGTCCTTAATTTGTGACACGAAGCTGTAAGTTGTGGTCCAACCTCCGGAATCACTACCGACCTGCCATTTTTATTTCAAAACAGAGTTAAAGACTCTTGTTTCAAATGGAGAAGATTGCACATGGATTATGGAGTTTGTTCAAAATGAAGGATGTACATCTTGCATTTGCTACATTACACTGAACAAGGATGACAACATGCTTTTCTGGAAAATAAACAGTCCAAATCATTTATGAGAAAAAACATTTCTTCATGGATATGAGAAAATATACCAAATAGGTGTGGGTGGGGCCCCACACCATTAACTTTCATAGATGGCTTCGGGTTTCCTATTTTACTTTCCTATTACACTTTGTATTCCACTATTAGGATGAACGACGCGTGTCCATACATTGAAATAACCAACAACGCATTTTCATCTTATATAAGTGTATTTCACCCAACAAAGTGGAATAGGGAAGTGAATCATGAAACCTGGAGTCACCATGAAAAATCACGAAATCTGGAGTCACCATGAAGAAGTATAATTTTAGAATTAGCGCATGATCCGCGACAAAATTAAACATTATCACTTCCAATTCAACATAAGGGGATGAAGCAAGAAACTAATCTATCCTCACTTGGCAAGCAAACTTCTCATGAAGCTGAAACCTTACATTTCGAATAAAGGGCAATGATATGAGAAGTCAAGAACCTATGATATTCATTACCTTCTCATATGATTTTTGTACTCTCTAAATTGTGGGAGTTAATAGCCTCTGATGCCAAAGATCAAGAAAAAAGATTTGCCACCTAAAGAGAAACAATTCTGCTACCTAAAAACTAACAAGTTAATTGCTCATTCCTGAAGGAGACAAACTATTCAACACAGCCCATAAGGTATTCAAGAAACCTAAAAGACTAATATTGGAAGCTAAATCAGTAAAATAAAGTCATTTCAATCCTAAAACCAATTCCATCCCACTTCATGCTACATATAGGCTTCCAAAAACTATAAATTACAAATTATTAATTGAATTTTGATAAGAAGAAATATTTACCTGATAATAATACCTTTTCCCTTCTTCCAAACCAACCATTACACCATCATGTATAAAACCAGGATCCCTCCACCCAACGCTCTCATTGGCTGGCGCATCACACATATCCTCCCTCTCATACCTCGACACCCGGGTACTCACAACCTTACCCATTTTATTCCGGGTCAACCCATATCTCACAAAATTCTCTTTCCCATCATGGGTCACGAACATGACCCGCATCTCCCCAGCCCGGCCCGTCAGCGCCAAGTGAACCTGCTCGGGTCCTCTTCCCGGTTCGAATCGAACCGTTTCGGACTCCGCCAACAGGTGCCTAGTCTGCGGCAAGGGATTATGGTCATGGTCTTGCTTTTTCGGGTTGATCTCGGACTCGGTCCAGTGGAAGATCCGGAACTGGTAATCCGATCGCAGGTTGATTAGCGGGATCGTGATTGAACCCGACCCGGATTGCCATTCGGGTACCGACGAAAGGAAAATGTAACCGATGAAGTCCTGGTGGGAGGAATTTGCAGGAGAATAAATGCCGAGCCAATCGAGCTTTGATGGGGAGTCAATGCCGGACCATTGATGGTGATTGGGTCGCCGGATCTGGGTATAGATCTCGGGCTGACAGAAATGGAGATCTGTGATGAGGAGGAGAATTGAACGAAGAAAAGAGAGAGAACGGATATAAATGGAATTAACTTTAATGGGATCATGGTTTCTTGAATATTTGATCAAGAATGTCGAATGTTTTTGGAGCTCAGAAGTGAAAATCCTAAGGATTTTGGCTGGTCAATGGCCATTGAGTACAAGGAAAGAACTTGGATTTTGATGTGCAATATTTGCAATTTATTATTATTTTGGGACTTGGGTGTGTTGAATTCGAGAAAAAATAGTTCAAGAATCAGAGTATGATTGTTTGATTGATTGATTGGTGGGATAAGATGATTGAAGGCATATTCGTCTTGGATATTTCCTTTAAATATTGGTTTTTGGTCCAATAACCCAACAGCCCTGTCCAACATTACTATTTTGAGCTTCGGGCCCATTAATGTTGCATGAAAGCCCAAGGGCCTTCCAAATTCTAAGTGCTTGTCCAAAATTAGTAAGACAAAATTTCTTTGCACAACATAAAGTCTAGTCCCAATTTTAGTTTGAATTGAATATAGCAGCCGGCCTAAATAATTAAAATAAAAATCCCGAAAACTTACTTGAAATCGAAAAATGAAACAAATGATGCAGAAAGTTTTAGATCGAGGTTAGAGTTCAACTATATATCTTTAAGACGAATTATCTCAATATTGTGCTCACTTTTTGATAAGCAAATAGAGAAAGAATTGTTCCACTATGATGCTTTTGGTTAGAGTTGGCAATGGGCGAACAGGGCCTAGCCCATCGGCCAAGTGAAAAAATTGGGTGCAGGTCGGGCAAGAAATGCTAAGGCCACCATTATCTTGACTCGGACCAACCCAAACCCCATGTCTATGCCTAAATCTAGTAGGGTCTATTGGGTTGGGCTAAAGTAGCCTCGAACCATTTCGAGCATATATAAATGTAGTTCATCCTAGTCTTACCTGAACTATCCCAGGATCCGATCCACATGCAGTGTCCGGAAATTTTTGGATATACTCATAGTTGATAAGAAAACGACCTACTCTTTCTTGTTGTAACATTACTTCAAACAATAAGATCACAACGAACCTCAAATGTTTATGTATGCCCTCTTTTTACACAAATTGTTTTTATTGAGAATATGTTAACATAATTAAATGATTTATTAATTTTATGCGGGATATGAGATGTTTATTTATTAGATTGTCAAATATTTCTAGTAAAACAATACAAATTTTTGAAAAATTTAAAAATCGCAAAGAAAATTCAAAATTCAAGTAACTGACCGACTTAGCGGCGGGCGGTCTGAACGGGCGCGCGCATGTGAGCTTTGTACCGAACCCACTAACAATCGTGTAAGTCTCCTTCCTAAGACTTATGGTGCTAGACATGTCAAACAGTGGTCTGGGTGGGTTGGCCAAAGCCCACCTAGCCCGCCAGGAGGTGGGGGTTTTTTAGCCCAACCCACCACTCGGGACGGGGAGGGCCGGGCCGAATAGAAATATAAAAGGGTAGATCCGCTCGACCCACTAGCCCGCCTAGCGGGTGGCCCCGAGTCGGCTCAAGCCACGAGCCGGGCCAACGGCCTGGCATTTTTTTTTTATTTTTTTTTTTGTTTGTGTTCTTATGTTAAGTATAAATGAATCTAAGGTTTGTATTGAAAATTGAGTTGCCAAAGTGGTAGGCTTTTACATCTCCTACCAAGAGGTCAAGAGTTCCAATTCCTTACAACACATTTATTAAATATTTTATACTTAATGTGGTAGGCATTTTGTAGAGATTATTTATTATGTTTTAGTATTTTTACAATATTAAGTAAACATACATTCCAAAAATACTAACAAAATTTAAGTTGGCATGATGGTTGGCAACATGATTTTGTACCTAAAGGTTTGGTTTTCGATCCCGGTCCGGACTCGGACGGGCTGGGGGCCGATTTCATATAATTGGGCTCACTCATACTACTAGGATCGATCCAGAAGACACCATTACTATTCATGAGGCAGTGGGCCGGGCCGACCACCAGCCCACTTGACACCTCTACTATTGGTGCATGCCTTTTAAAACCCAAACTCAATTCCTCCACTTAAAGGTTACTCCATCATTCATTTTTTTGGGAAGCCAAAATCCCATTTCCTTCTTGTATCCAGTATTATCTCAAAAATCGTCAATCTTATGCAATAATTTTTCATTTACTTGGAAATAATTTTGTGATACCAAATATGCTACAATCGTCCATTCGCGGAGTAGAACATGGTCGATATATATCGGAATAAAACGAATTGGAGAATACCTAAAAAAATTGGTTAAATAAAACACATTTCCAACGATTATAAGATAAATGAATTTATACATAATTAATTTATCCATAATCAAACGAAAAATAAATATAATTATACTCTAAATAGTTGAATCATTCCAATAACCGAATCATTCAAATAACAGGACCACACACACAGTAAAACCGATCACCCAATTCTAAGTCCCAGACTTGTCATGAATTGAAGCACTACAAGAAAAATGATCTATCCCAACACAAATTTAATGACGCTACCAAAAAGCGTCATTATAAATAAGTATTTAATGACGCTTTTTAAAAAGCGTTGTAAATTATAGAAATTAGTGACACTTATTAGAAAGCGTTAGAATTTAGTAAATTTAATGACACTTTTATTGAAGTGTCATTATCTTAATAAAATTACCGACTTTTTTTTTTTATAAGTGTCACGATAATTATAGAATTTACTTACACTTTTTATATTTGTGTCCTTAAAATAACAACGCTTAGTAAAAACGTCATAAAACCGATGACACTTTCTAATTTACTTATGCATTTTTTTATTTGTCACCAAATTTTAAAAATTTTCTTACACTTTTACTATTTGTGTCATTAAAATAACGACACTTGTTAAAAAGCGTCATAAAATTGATGACACTTTCTATTTTACTTACACATTTTTTTATTTGTCGCCAAATTTTAAAATTTTACTTACACTTTTATTGCTTGTGTCATTAAAATAACGACACTTATTAAAAAACGTCACAAAGTAAAAAGTTGGAGTATCTATCTCACATCGAAAGATTGAAGTGTTGAGAGTGACTTTGAGAGTTAATAAATAGAGATTATGTGGTGTATAATTAACTAATAACAAATATATTCAAAATGAGTCAAAATTAAATATTAAGTTTAATTTTTTTTAAAATAATAAATAATTGATCTTTAATAAATTTTACAAAAGCTAGAAATGTAAAATTCGTCATAATTTTAATGACCCGAATTTTCAAAAGCGTCACGACTTTAAAGACGCTTAATAGCGTCCCTAAATTTAACGACACTTTTAATGTAAGCAAACCTTTATTTAAAATATATTAAATCTTTATTAATTTTGACAGAAAATAGCGTTACCACATAACGACGCATTTGATAAAAGCGTCAGTAAAAGAAATTTACCTACGCATAGATGTTGCGTCACAAATATTTTCGTGACATCAAATTTAACAACGCAACTCATGACGCTTTCAAAAGCGTAGGTAATATACCTTGTGACGCTAATAAGCATCACTAAGTGAAAATTTTAGCGTCACTAAACACTGTTTTTTTGTAGTGAAGGCATGTCAATTCCTATTCACATCAAACAATATTTTATATTTAATAATATATATCTTTAATTAAAAGATAATCATTTAAATGTATTGTCGACTTCATATGAAAATCAATGGAATTTTACTAAAAATGATGAATATAGCAATTACAAAGAAAAATCAAGGTATAAGATTCTCACACACATTACACATAATACAACACATATCATATTTATGCATATATAACAATAATTATCAACAAAAACAAAATAAAATCAAAGCCTAAGATTCTCACACAAATTACACATAAATGTAACAATAAAAGAATAATATAAATACCCATCTATATATGTATAACCACCAACAGCAAACAATAAGAATCCTCCATCAAGATGAGAATTAGTTATTTCTCTTACATGACCATGCTCATATATTTTATTCTCTTTCTATTCATCAAATCCGCCATTTCCCAGCCACATAACACCATGTTGCAAGTCGGGTGGCGCCAGAATTCTCGCCGCCCAATCTCCGCCCAGTTGCCACCGGCCATCCCTTTCGAGCTTCAAAGAGCCCGCCGCGACTCACCATTCCCAGGACCATCGCCGTCCAAGGTGTTGCCGGGAAATGGTGATGAGATGGATCCAAGATATGGTGTTCAGAAAAGATTAGTGCCCTCAGTCCCCGACCCCATTCATAATTGATCAATTATTCTCAGTTTGATTGTAAACCGCGAAGCGTCTAGCTACAAAAATTGAAATTGAATAAATTTATATTTTTTCATATGATTTAAGTTGTGAACTTTGTTTAAAATGTTTCATGATTCAGAATTTTGTACTTAGTGAATTTCCTACTATCTATCAACAAATAATTAAAGGCTCAATCAACTCGTTTTAACCCAAATATATCAAGAAAAGCTAATTATTCAATTAAAATAGCATATGATATAATTTGGATGTCATCGTCAATTTCTCAACCTAGATCAATATGTTGTGTGATTATCAATAATTGAAGATATGTAGAATATAATTTTACACCCTAGTTTAGCAAGTCGACCTATGTAACACCCCATTTTTTTTTATAAGAATAATTTTATATTAAATAAAAATATAAAATAACTTGGGACGTTACACCCAAAAACGGAGTTTGCAAAAATAAATCATTTAAGATAAAAAAAAACATATAAATTTAATACTAAATGACAAATTTAATGCCGGCGAAATTTAATAATTAAATAAAAGAAAATATTATTCATAAAAAGAAGACAATAGAATTTTAACTAATAAATTAGTTAATCGTCCAAAGTGGGTTCTAGACTTAATAATTTATTTATTTATTTTATGAATTTAGAATTAGGCCACATCATTCCTCCTCGCCTTCGCCCGCCAAGCTCCATCTCGAAAAACGTGAGAATACAATGGGGTGAGTAAAACAATTACTCAATGGGAAATTATATTTATTCAAGCTAAATAAAATTCATGCATCAGATTAATGAAAAATCTGCAACATAATCATAGCATATTGGCATCATAGCATCATAGAATCATATATAGATCATAGCATCGTAGAGTTCCTAGAGCAATAAGCTCATGTAACTTGAATCTTAGAGTTACTAGAAAGATAAAGCTCATATAACTTGAATCTTAGCCCAGAGGCGTAAAGCTATGTAACTTGAATCTTGGAATCATAGAATCCGTTGAGCAAAACTCGCAGAACATAGCATGTGCATTTTAAACATTAATATAAACAATCGTAATATTTAACGAGAATAAATAGTACAATTCCCCACCTTGAAATAGAAGTAAAGATTTGATACAAGTTGTATTCGTATGCCCTTAGTCTTTAAATCTCCTCACTATCCGATTTTCCTATCATGAAAATAACTTATTTTAGACACCTTAAATCTTAAAATTCTAAGAATAATAAAATAAATCTTCTAAAGTATTAAGGAAAATATTATTAAATATTGTAAAATATTAATATAAATATAGAACACACAAACACACACACACATATATATATATAAACTCACGCACACACATGCGAAAAACTCCTATTTGGATAAAAATCCAACACTCATACATGCATTAATAAATATATATATATATATATATATATATATATATATATATATATACATGCACACATTTCATATAAGCAAAACTAATTATATATATATATAATTATAAACCCATGCACACATATTTTGACTACTGTAATATGTAAATATAATATATATGACTAAATGAATGCATTTCTTTTTATGGTGTATTGGCATAAGTATACTTACTGATCTTTCGTCTCCGCTCCTCTCAAGTGATTTGAGGTTATATTTATATATATATATATATATATATATATATATATCAAGTAGTTAATGTTGTGGCTTAGTTAATGTAAGTATTTATTATGTTGTGTATTTATTAAAGTAAACATTAATTGTAATATATTGTAATTAAGCTTCTGACAACGTATGTTTAATTAAAGTTAACTAACGTAAAATTTTTTACTTAATGTAATAACCATGTCAGATGGTTACTTTTGTTTTGTTTTTTTTTTAATAAATTATTTTATTATTAGAAAATTGGATATTTGTAATTTAGAAACTTATTATATCACAATATATATTTATATTAAAATACTATATGATAATATTATAAATGGGTGGTTATTACATCCTCCCCCACTTAGAAAAATTTCGCCCTCGAAATTTAAGTTACTAACCTCATTTTAGAAATTCAGGGTACTTAGCCATCATCTCGTCTTCTCTTTCCCAGGTTGTCTCCTTTTGTCCGTGACGACTCCATTGAACTTTAAGAAGGTTGATATCTTTATTTTTTAGTTTGTGTGTCTTACGATCTAACACGGCTATTGGTACTTCTTCATACGATAAGTCTCTATTGATCTCCAATCCCGAGTAGTTGATAATATGGCTCGGATCGCACGACTTTCTCAACATTGAAACATGAAAGACATTGTGAACAGAGGTAAATTGTGGTGGTAGAGCTAGTCTATAGGCCAAATCTCCAACTCGGGCTAGAATCTCAAATGGACCAATATATCTTGGTCTTAGTTTTCCTCTTTTCCCAAATCTACTTATGCTTTTAGTTGGTGAAATTTTTAAGAATACCTTATCTCCGACTTTGAATCGTAGATCCTTTCTCCTTTTGTCCGCATAAGATTTTTTGTCGATCTGTGCTACTTTAATCCTTTCTTTGATCTTTTCAATAACTTTCACCGTTTGTTCCACGATCTCTGGTCCCAAAATTCTTCTCTCACCAACTTCATCCCAATATATAGGTGATCTACACCTTCTCCCATACAATGCCTCATAGGGAGCCATTCCAATCGTTGTCCATGACTATTATTGTAGGCGAATTCTACTAATGGCAAGTATACTTCCCAACTTCCTCCAAAGTCCAAGACACATGCTCGTAGCATGCCTTCTAAAATCGGATAGTCCTTTCAGATTGACCATCTGTTTGTGGATGATATGCAGTACTAAATTTCAATTTAGTTCCCATAGCTAATTGTAAACTTCTCCAAAATTTTGAAGTAAATCTCGTGTCTCTATCCGACACTATCGAGATTGGAACACCGTAGTCTCACAATCTCCCCGATGTAAACCGGGCGTCTCGCTCCATGTCGTAAGTCATCTTCACGGGTAAAAAATGAGAAGAATTTGTTAATCGATCAACTACAACCCAAACAACCTGATTTCCTTTTTTTGCCGACCGAGGTAATCCCGGTCACAAAATCCATTGATATATTCTCCCACTTCTATTCGGGATATCCAACGGTTTAAGAAGTCCCCGATGGTCGTTGGTGTTCAATCTTAACTTGTTGGCATGTCAAACACTTCTCAACAAAATTTCCTATGCTCCTCTTCATACCCCGCCACCAAAATATCTCTCTTAAGTCTCGATACATTTTTGTACCTCCCGGGTGAGCAAGATATGGAGTACAATGGGCTTCTTCTAGATTTCTTTCCTCAATTCCTCATCCTTCTAACACATAATCTACCCTCATAGGTTAAAGCACCATCGAGTAAATCGAAAACCCCTTAATGCTCCCATCAATGGCTCGACTCCTCATTTTGCACAAAAAAACCATCATTAGCTTGGGCTTCCTTTATCTTTTCTCAAGGACTGGTTGTATTACCATACCGCCAACATTTTCTCTGTTTGTCCAGGTGATGTCACAACTTCGATTCTCACTCAAAGAAATTCTCTTACTAATTGTTCTTGCTGAGTGAGTAGACTGGCCAGTTCTCCTCTTTGTTTTCTACTCAAGGCATCAGCAACTACGTTTGCTTTACCAGGGTGATAGTGAATGGTGCAATCATAGTCTTTCACCAATTCTAACCACCTTCTTTGCCTCATATTCAACTCCTTTTGAGTGAAGAAATATTTTAGGCTCTTATGATCTGTATAGATCTCACATTTTCCTCCATACAGATAGTGTCGCCAAATCTTTAAGGCATGAACTACTGCGGCTAGTTCTAGATCATGGGTAGGATAATTCAACTCATGTTGCTTCAGTTGTCTTGAGGCATAGGCAACAACCTTACCTTGTTGCATTAAGACGCAACCCAACCCTTGCTTCGACGCATCACTATAGATGATGAATCCTTCTGACACTTCCGAATAGTTAGACGGGTGCCGAGGTTAGTCTTCGTTTTAGCTCTTGGAAACTTTTCTCGCACTTTTGGACCATTGAAACTTTTCACCCTTCCTTGTCAACTGGTCCGGGCGCCGCATCTTTGCGAATCCTTCTATGAATCTCCGTAATAACCTCATGCTTAGGAAACTATGAACTTCATTTGCATTCATAGCGCCTTCCAGTCATTTATAGCTTCAACCTTAGCGGGTCAACTTCTATTCCATTTCTTTGTTCGACATGACCTAGAAATACCACTCGATCAAGCCAAAACTCACACTTCTTAAACTTCGCGTACAATTTCTCCCTGCGAAGTGTTTCCAGCACAATACTCAAATGTTCTTCGTGTTGCTTCTTATTCTTTGAGTATACTAGTATGTCATCAATGAATACTATAACGAACTGATCCAAGTACGGATGGAAAACCCGATTCATGAGATCCATGAATACAGCTGGTGCATTACTTAAACCAAATGGCATTACAACGAACTCGTAATGTCCATATCGAGTCCTAAATGCAGTCTTAGGTATATCGATTTCTTTGATCTTTAATTGGTGATAGCGGATCTTAAATCGATTTTTGAAAATGTACTTGCTCCTTTTAATCGATCAAATAAGTCCTCTATTCTTGTAACGGTACTTATTCTTAATCGTGAGTCGATTAAGTTCTTTGTAATCGATGCACATCCTCATTGACCCATCTTTCTTTTTAACAAATAATATTGGCGCTCCCGGGGTGAGACACTAGGTCGGATAAATTTCTTATCCAATAACTCTTGTAGTTGCACCTCAACTCCCCGTAACTCCTTTGGTGCCATTCGTATGGTGCTTTTGATATCGGTGTTGCTCCGGTACTAAGTCTATTGTGAACTCCAGCTTGTCTATTTGGTGGAATTCCTGGAAGGTCTTCCGGAAAGACATCCCCATAGTCCTCACAATCGGAACATCTTTGAAATTCAACTCTATAGATTTGGAGCCTATTATACTCACTAGGTACCCTTGTCCATTTCCTTTCCTTAATATTTTCATTGCCTTCATAGCCGACACCACTCTAGGTATAGTGTTAGACTTTGCTCCATAAAAAGTAAACTCATCTTTCCTGGCCGACGAAAAATTATCTCCCTTTTATGGCATTCAATACTTGCTCGATTCTTGGCGAGTCCATTCCTAATATTACGTCAAAATCTTTCATGCTTATGATGTGTAAATCACATTACTAAGTTCCTTCCACAAATTTCTAATTTCACGCCCTTAGACAATTCATTAATCACTAACGTTCTTCCGGAAGGTATGCTAACTTCAAGGACCTGTTTATTGTAACACTCTTATTCTTAATTTTATTATGAAACGCAGCAGATATGAATGAGTTTGTAGCACGAGTGTCAAACAATACCAAATAGCAGAACTTCAAATATCATCATCATACCGTCATAGTATTTGGTTCTTGATCCCTCTTGTTGCGTCGAGCAAACACTCGCCCTTTTCTGCGCGGGTACCGAATGTTTTTTCCCGAGTTTTCTCCAGGGTATGTAGGCAACCAGCTGTGTGCTTGGTGCCCCTGGTTGTTTGCATCTGTAGCATCTCCTTTTCCGAATAGGCACTCCCCTATGATTTCTTCCGCATTCAACACAAAGTGGTTTATCCATTTGGCCACTAGGACTTGTGTTCACATTTTTCTTGGTTTCTTTATTTCAACATTGCCTTTAAACCGATTGGGGCCTCCCATTTTCTCTTTCCTTGAACTTCAACAAAGCTTCGGTTTCCTCCATCCATGTTCAAACGAGTGGCTACCGCCGTGCTCGTTCAACAACATCGAATAAGTCATTGCTCCTTGACCAATGAAGTATACTCCAACCTCGGGCGCAAGCCCTTCTCAAATCTTCTTGCCTTTTTCTCGATCGGTGTCCACAAGATGTGTGGCATAACGGGACAATGGTTAAACTTTCACTCATATTCAACCACCGATAATCCCCGCTTGAGCTCCAAGAATTCTCGCTCTTTACGATCTTTATAAGATGCGGAAAATACTTGTTCATTAACACTTCCTTAAACTCGATCCATGTTAAAGAATTTTGCTCTCCTCGGTTCTTGTCCTCCAATACGCTCCCACCAATGATCAAGCATCTTGGTGAATTGAAATACAAACGCATGATATCATTTGTGCATCGATTGCATGCTATATGTGAAAATATCCTCTCTAACAAGCGCAACCACTCCTCAACGAATGCGGGGCCATCTCGTCCGTTGAACTCGGGGGTTGGTAGCGTCGAAATTGTTCCACTACTTGGTTGCCTTGATTGACTCGGGTTTTGGTTGTTTTGAGCCACTTGCCCTTCCGAGCAAACCCTTGAAGAAACAAGAACTAAATTGGCAATTAGATCTTGCCCATCTCTCGTTGCCATTATCATTCCCATTTCCATCCCCGTTATCGTTATTTTGACCTCGTGTCTAAGGGGCCATTGGTTCCTTTTACGAAAATGTTTGTATCTTAGTACTAGTATTTAAACGCATTATCAAAAATAAAGTAACAATAATGCATAAGTCAAAAAAAAAATTAGAATAAAAATAAACTTTTATTTTATAAATCTCTTATTCATGCTAAATGTTTTTTTAATACATCACCATATTTATTCAAAGACAAAAGGAAAAAAATAGATCATTTAAAAAAAAATTTATTAAGCTTCTAATTACTTTAGTTCACGTAGTCCCGGTTCTAAGATAATTCAACTCGATTTTGATGTCTTGTAACTTACATGCTCATACGGGTCTTTGTCTACAACTTTTCCTAACGATTGAGAGAAAATGTTCGAACTTAAAGTTTAAAGCATTTATATAATAATTATTTATTGTCCTAATTGGCATATCCTTCAACTACTATTCGTATCAATTATGAACTTGTAGTATAAATAAATTTAATGTAAATAATAGATAATATGCATAGTTTGTTATCATGATATCATGGATGTCATAGCAATTATTATGTAATGACAAATATTAATATGAAAATATGTACCTTGTTGGAGCAGACGAGCGAAGTAGAGGTGGATGATTTGTGGTCATTTTTTTTTAAAGTTTAATATAATTTTTTTTTGGCGAGTCTTCGAAACGGACACGCCCGATACCACACTTTGTAACACCCCATTTTTTATAAGAATAATTTTATATTAAATAAAAATATAAAATAACTTGGGACGTTACACCCAAAAACGGAGTTTGCAAAAATAAATCATTTAAGATAAAAAAAAAAAACATATAAATTTAATACTAAATGACAAATTTAATGCGGAAGCGAAATTTAATAATTAAATAAAAGAAAATATTATTCATAAAAGGAAGACAATAGAATTTTAACTAATAAATTAGTCGAATCGTCCAAAGTGGGTTCTAGACTTAATAATTTATTTATTTATTTTATGAATTTAGAATTAGGCCACATCATTCCTCCTCGCTTTCGCCCTGCCAAGCTCCATCTGAAAAACGTGAGAATACAATGGGGTGAGTAAAACAATTACTCAATGGGAAATTATATTTATTCAAGCTAAATAAAATTCATGCATCAGATTAATGAAAAATCTGCAACATAATCATAGCATCTTGGCATCATAGCATCATAGAATCATATATAGATCATAGCATCGTAGAGTTCCTAGAGCAATAAGCTCATGTAACTTGAATCTTAGAGTTCCTAGAGCATAAAGCTCATATAACTTGAATCTTCGAGTTCCTAGAGCGTAAAGCTCATGTAACTTGAATCTTGGAATCATAGAATCCGTTGAGCAAAACTCGCAGAACATAGCATGTGCATTTTAAACATTAATATAAACAATCGTAATATTTAACGAGAATAAATAGTACAATTCCCCACCTTGAAATAAGTAAAGATTTCATACAAGTTGTATTCGTATGCCCTTAGTCTTTAAATCTCCTCACTATCCGATTTTCCTATCATGAAAATAACTTATTTTAGACACCTTAAATCTTAAAATTCTAAGAATAATAAAATAAATTTTCTAAAGTATTAAGGAAAATATTATTAAATATTGTAAAATATTAATATAAATATAGAACACACAAACACACACATATATATATATATATATATAAACTCACGCACACACATGCGAAAACTCCTATTTGGATAAAAAATCCAACACTCATACATGCATTAATATATATATATATATATATATATATGGAGGATCCTGTGAGACCACCCCCTAGGTAAGTCCATAAGACCAAATCCACACCATTAAAAACATAAATCAATGGCCAGGATCTAAATGAATCTATACAACTTTACATAAGAAACCATACATAGGAGGGGGTAAAATAGTAACTTTGTCGAAATAAAATTGGTAACCGAATGCTAAAATTTAGGGACGTGATCTTGAATTGATCACGTCTCATAATCGTGGAAATCCACCCGCGTCAACCCTTCTTCTTCACCACGATATTCTCTACCACCATTGACATCAAACTCTTAAACCTCGAAAATTATACAATATACATTTGCAGACGGGAAAAAACATACAATATATTTCGTTAATTGTCGAGGTTGTCATCAATTAGAGCAAAGGGATTGTACAATGGCAGAAGATCTTCCCTCCAACGGGATTGGTGAATGTTTCCAAGGTAATTTCTTACGATATACTTGCAAAACAATTTAGGAGGAATCACTGAAACAACCCGAACGCATAATCGAACCAATTGTATGTTTTTGTTGGTAATTTGTATGTTTAATATACAACAGATGTATATTTAGTGTACAAATATTGTATACATATTTTCTGATTTTTCAAATTTTGGAATTGTCTCAGTGCATTGTATATTTCTTGTTAGTTTGTATATGTAGTGAACAATGTTAGTATATTTAGTATATAAATCTTGTGTTTGAATATTTATTTCTTAAATATTTACAACTAGTTTGGAGATTGCATATATGTTGTCAATCGTTTTACGTGTATATTTAACATATTTAACTTGTATACATAGTCATGAGTGTTGTATATTTATAATATAAACTTGTATGTATTGTTATATTAGTTTCCCTAATTCCATTTAGTTAGATTGAATATAAATTCCTCTAAAAAAAATTATATGGTGGTGTATATGAACATAGTTACTAATAATAATAATATGTATGTATATGGTTGCATATTGTATAAATAATACATCCATTTTGTTTTTATAATGCTCTGTCTTGTTTAATGTAAAACATCACAGAACCAACAAACGATTTCAATGGACGTCAGCGGCTCGAAATCTCACCAGGCTCAACTAAAAATTGGATACCAGAGGTAGAACAAGAAAAGATTCCACGAGTGGGCATGTATTTCGCTACATTGGAAACCAGTATAAAATTGTACAAAGAGTATGGAGCAATTAGCGGATTTGACATCAGAAGGAGCACGACAAAGCGGTTTAAGAACGAAGTAATTCGTTTGCATTATGTTCTTTGCAATAGAGAAGGCTTCAAACACACAAAAAACAACATACCAATTGTATGTTTTTGTTGGTGATTTGTATGTTTAGTATACATATTTTGTATATTCGGTACAAATATTGTATAAATAGTTTACATTTTTTCATATTTGGAATTGTCTATAGATTGTATATTTCTTGTTAGTTTGTATATGTAGTGTAGAATGTTAGTATATTTAGTATATAGGTCTTGTATTTGTAGATTTATTTCTTGAATTATTTACAACTAGTCCGGAGATTGCATATTTGTTCGCAATCGTTTTGCGTGTTTATTTATCATATTTAACTTGTATACAATAGTCATAAGTGTTGTATATTTATAATATAAACTTGCATGTATTTTTATATTAGTTTCCCTAATTCATTTGTTCAAATGAATATAAATTCGTCATTATTTAATTGTATGGTGGTGTATATGAACGCAATTACCAAAAATAATAATGTGTATGAATATGGTTGCATATTGTATACATAATACATCCATTTGGTTTTTATAATGCCCCTGTCTTGTTTGATGTCAAAAATTACGTAACCCAAACAATCTCAATGAACGCCAACTCGAAATCTCGTAGGGCTCAACTAAATATTGGATACGGAGGTAGAACAAGAAAAGATTCCACGAGTGGGCATGCATTTCTCTATATTGGAAATCGGTGTAAATTTTTACAAAGAGTATGGAGCAATTAGCGGATTTGACATCGAAGGAGCACGACAAAGCGGTTCAATAACGAAGTAATTCGTTTGCATTATCTTCTTCGCTTGACATTTTATTAACTACGACTCTTGCAATGCAAAAAAATACACAATTCAAACTATCAAAAACTTTATGCGGCAACCCCTGTTTACATTCCACTTAACATTGTATATTTAACTTATCATATCTCAGTATACTTAGTATTTGGACCAATCTCCACATAAAAATAAACCATATTCATCTATCAAAACTTTATGCAACTTGTCGCTTAAATTCCACTTAAATAATGTATATTTAACATAACTTATTTGTATACTTGGTATCACCAAAACCCCCACATTAAAAAAAAAAAAAAAAAACAAGATTCATATCTCAAAACTTTATACGACTTCTTGTTTACACTACAAGAAAATCTGCTGATAGACACCACCAAAAAGACACCGGTTTTATGGCTTTACTGGTGTCGTTTCCTTTTTAACACCGGTTTTGTAAGAAACCGGTGTCTAATCAACGCTGTCGTTTGATAAACAACACCGGTTTCCTAGAACCGGTGTCTATTGTAAAAACTTTCCCAAATAGACACCAGTTTTGGCATCGGATTTTGAAACCGGTGTCTATTTATATAAATTTATTTAGATTAGACACCAGATTTTTTGACACCGGTTATAGAACCGGTGTCTATAATATTTTAGAACCACATTTTTCTACACCGGTTATAGAACCGGTGTCTTTATTTTTTAACACTAGATCTTAGACACCGGTTCTACAACCGGTGTCGTTAGCGCCCCTAATTAATTAGGTCACAGTGCTTATACACACACACAAACCTCCATTTTCAATTCACTGCTCGTTCTTGTCCAATGGAGTAAATGGGCGTTTTTCTCCATTTTCGCTTCTTCTGTTCTGTCCAGAACACTCCCATTCAACTCAAAAACCACAGCCCTAAATGTTTCTTCCACGATTTCAAAAACCCAAGATTTGTTCTCACTGAATTTCCAAAACGTACTACCCTCAAAGACGAGGTACACCACCGGCACCCAACCATTTCTCCCGAATCCGCCCCCGAGTTTCCGGCTCCATTCTCGCTTGTCCGTGCGTGGGAATTCGTCGGAGGACAACAAAACCCTCACATTGCCCCGGCCGCTCGTGAATCGGCTCGATTCAAGAGCGATTGCAGACCATTTAGATCTCGGCGAGTCTAGGCATAGAAAAATCGAGATCTAACCCCTTTGGAGGCCGAACTCGAGGAGGAAAAGCTAGAAGGTCTGTGAATTAAGACGAGTCAAGGGAGTGGCGAGTATTTCGCCGAATCGAATTGGCCACCCGCCGACTCAAAGGGTTTACATGGTGCTTGAGCACGGAGTGACGTCAATCGGGTGCAATGCGCACTGCGCAGATTGTCGCTCAATCGCCCGAGGAAGGAGAGTCGCTCAATCGATGTGGCTATTCATGGAGCCGGATTCATGGAGCTATTCTCTCCGGCGACTTTTCTCTTGCCGATTGGGAAGTTATGTCAGTGCATTACTTCGTCTTCGAATTCTTTTTTATTTTATTTTATTTTATTATACGAATGTGCTAAAGTTCTTGATAGTTCTGAATTTTTTCTCATGCGAAATCTTATTTGTTCTTCAATGCACCACATTTAAATGTCATATTTATGTTCCACATCCGTTGTTTACTCACTCTAGCCCCTTAAACCGGATATCCTGTTCATTGTCTTACATGGCTCCCTATTTGTTTGCAAGTTTTATATAATTTCGATTTTCATCACTTTTCATCTTTAACGATGAGAGATTGTGAAAATGTTAGAGTTTTTTAAAGCATTTCAATCGCTAGGCTTTACTCCTCACCCAAATTCTAGGGTTGAAAATATGAGAATTTTGAGTACCTATTCCAAGATCGCCTGGCAAAAATGGTGGATGCATCATTATTTTGGGTAAGATAGTCTTTGGGAAATAAGTTTGTTTTATAACAAATGTGAAGATCTGGAGAAATGAATGAAAACGAATTATTGCGGTGAGTTTCTCTACTAAAAGCAATATTTTTGTTGTTCATTGTTTTGTGAACACTTGATATTCGCTTATGCATTTCCATCGTTTTGGTTTATGTTTCGATTTGTGTTGCACAAAAAGATCTGTTTTCATGTGATCTATTTTCTCTGTTTAAATCATATCAAAACTTATTTATCTTGTTTATTAATTTAATATGATGATTTTCAGGTGAAATATATGGAGGGATTCATATTGGCAGTGGCTTCAAGGACATGAAGATTCTTATGCGATCTACGGCGCAGTCGCTTTTGTAATTCCCATAAAAGAGTAGATCTTTTACCTGTTCGAGAAAAACAAAAATCTGTTTAACTTCTATCAAGAATCGGGGGCCATGGGCTTTGATCTATCGCAGGTAACTTTGCGTGGTAAGTTTCTTCTATGATTTCCAAAAATTCTAAAATAAGGGTATGCCATTTGTGTAATACCGCTTCGCTTACTTGTTTGATGCATGTAGGATAGTTCAAAAACTTTGTTTATTCAACACATTATCGCAATTAGTTCATCTTAATTTATTCTCGAATTGTAGTTTACATTAAATTGCTATAGAGCTTTAGTCTTTGCTACATTCTCGTTCTTTAGTTCTTTTTTGTTTTAGTTTAAGGAAACATCCTCGACTCGTTCTTTGAATCTCTAAACAGATATTGATGATGAGAAGGGAAAATAAATGTGACATTTTCCTACACAAAATAAGTTGAAATTTAAAGAAGTTAAATGTATATATGTAATTTAGTATCCTTTAGCATTAAAGAAAATATCTAACATATATGAGCCTTGATTTTCCATTATATGTCCCTGAGTAATCAAGTTTTGAGAATGCAAGTAAGATGGAATCTTTGAGATATTGCACTTCTTTGAATCTCCTTTGCTATGCACGTTCTTTGAATCTTCGTTGTGTTTAAAGTTCACCTTACAACAAATAAACCAAACAAGTCCTCGGCATGATTTCAAGTTTGGTTAATCATTTATATTTTATATAGTTGTTATACAATATTTGAGACTTGTATGATATCTTAAGGTATTTGATAATTTTTTTTTGCGAATATGGCCCGGTATCTTTGGTTAGTTTTGATTTTGATCGTTTAATTGCTAAATGTTTTCAAATTTGAAGTTCATTGATCTTTTTCCCCGTGTTTGAGTAACATAAGAACCAAAGATGCAGCAATTTCAAGTAGTGATTACGTGAGGTTTATTTAAGTTTTGCTAATAAGAAAGGTATCACTTTTGAGGATGACTGGCACATTTCTCAAGTAGTAATTAGGTTTTTTGTGAACTTTATACATATAAGTTGATTTTCATTGCCTTATATGAAGTTTTGTCTTTTTGTAGTTTGTTGATCCTCTTTCATGTTTTCATTTCTTATTTGCATCATTATTTTATTGTCACCATTCTATTTGATGTATATCTCTTTGGAAGGCCTTTCCTTAAAGATGATCCCACAAAAGCTTGCAGATTGATCGATCGCTTTTCTAGGATACAAAGTCAGGATGACACATTGTGCGTGAAGTTGAAAACCTGGGTCAAGTGAGTGCTCAATTTTCTAGCTTCATTTTGTAACTCTAGTCGGCCGCTTAGACGGAGAATCCATCGATCTCGCCGCATGTAATAGATTTCTCATTTACACTCCTAACACAATAAATGCACTCTTATAGTAGCTATTTAAAAAGTGGGATTATCACAAAAACCACCCGAGGCTTGAGTTAATTATAAAAAAAAGGAAGAAAACCACAGGTTTTTTAAAATTACAAAAGAACCCATGAGGTTTGATTTTGTACTATTCTTTACCAACTTCATAAGAAAAAACAATTCAAATTCGCTCTATATTTGTAAAAATATTGCAATAATCCCCTTACATTTAATACAAAATCAAACCTCAAGCGTTATTGTTTTTTTGTAATTTTCAAACATCTCTGATCTTTTAGTAATTAACCCAAACCTGACGGGTAGTTTTTGTAATTATCCTTTAAATTTTTGGGTTAGGAGGACCTTGTATATTCCCAGACCTTGTATTATTCTTCCTTCTCCACTGGGAAAAGGAGAATTACTGCAAGTTAAAGGTCAAACCTGGAGTCATATATACTTATCCTGAATTCATGTTCACTCGTCATTTATGTGATGTTCTTTTTTGTTACAAATTTATAGACCATCTTTAGTATTTTAAGAACCTGGCTATGTCTCGATTTTAGCAACAAGTAATTCCTATTGATTAATATGGGTAAATCACAAAACTACCCCTAAAATTTAATCTAATTACAAAAAGCATTAGTTATATTTCAAAGAATAATAAATATTCTTTGCACATGTTATAGTTAAGTAAGATTTGATCATATTGTTGATTTTTCGTTTCATTTATAGTCTTGATTTGATATTCTTCCTTCGTGCAAAAGGACGTAACATACGAGTTTGATGATGTCGGGCACAACCACGATGCTTGGGCAATGTTGGAGAAATAGTATGTGGGTGAATCGAACAAGTCAAACATTCCATGTTTAATTGGATTTTGTTGTTGGATCATATGGATTTTGTTATCTTTAGTTGAATTATATAGTCTTTTTGTAGGTTGATGGAATTAATCGATTATGAATTTATAGTTGTTTTATCGAAAGGAAACGCCGCTACTAGTACTTTTTGTTGGATTTTGGCTATTGGTGACTTTAGTATTAATGGATTTCATGTTTAATTGGTAGTGCACTCATAATGGTTGCTAGAATTGGAGTTCATAATGAATTATTTATTTATATGAATTAATGGTCCGGTATTTTTGTGTAAATAAACAATCCTTTTAAAACCGCTTCTAAAAACATCAAAAGACACCGGTTTTGATGCGGTGTCTATTCATCAAAAGACACTGGTTTTAAACCGGTGTCAAAAAGTTCAGGTTTTTAACACCAGTGGCTTTAACATCGGTTGTTTTACTAATAGACACCGGTTTTAAACCGGTGTCGTTGAAGGAAAAGACACCGGTTTTAAACCGGTGTCAAAAAGTTCAGACTTTTAACACCAGTGGCTTTAACACCGGTTGTTTTTACTAATAGACACCGGTTTAAAACCGGTGTTATTGAAGGAAAAGACACGGTTTTAAACCGGTGTTAAAAAGTTCAGACTTTTAACACCAGTGGCTTTAACACGGTTGGTTTACTAATAGACAGGTTTAAAACCGGTGTCTATCAGCTTTTTTGTAGTAGTGTTACATTCCATTTAATCTTGTATATTTAATATAACAATGTATAAATAATAAACACCACAAACCACACATAAAAAGGCACGATTCATATATCCAAAAATTATACAATTTTTCTGTTTACATTTCACTAAAATGATGTATATTTAACATGACAACTATGTATATTTAGTACACAACATCTCGTACACATGTCGATACAAAAAAAAAAAAAACACCTCTCGAGCCACAAAATTTACGGACGTCTAACCCCGCCTACAAACTTCTCCATGGAATCGAGCACCTTAAACCACCACAACTTGGCCACGCAAAGAACCAACGTGAATGTGGAGAGGTGCGGTAAAATAACTGAGAAAAAAAATCTTTAGAACAAAAAACGGGCGCCAAAACCGTACCCTATCCTACTCCCTCCTTCAAAAATCGAACAACTTCGACCACCTGGAATCGTTGGTAGAGACGATAACCGAAGGAATTAAAAAAATTGAGAGCGACAAAGAACTTGAGAGGAGATGACCGATTGGAATTTTGGGGAAAATTGAAAATAGGGTTTGTTTGCAATATAGAACATGTTCAAGAAGGAAGGAGAAACCAAAAGGGGTTAGATTTTTCAAAAGACACGATTGGCACCTAATTGGATTTTTGCTCCTAAAAATTGGGTAACTGATAAAAGGAAAGATTGTGTTTTCCTAAAAACAAGCAAAAACGTGTATTATATTAAAACTGGTTAAATATAAAAATACAATACTACCCTTATTATCCAAAAATAACAAAAAGTAATCTACACCATTAAAGGATTTAAATCAAGGGCCTATATGAGGTCTTATGGACTAACCTAAAGGGATTGGTCTCATTTGAACCAATCCCCATATATATATATATACATGCACACATTTCATATAAGCAAAAACTAATTATATATATATAATTATAAACCCATGCACACATATTTTGACTACTGTAATATGTAAATATAATATAAATGACTAAATGAATGCATTTCTTTTTATGGTGTATTGGCATAAGTATACTTACTGATCTTTCGTCTCCACTCCTCTCAAGTGATTTGAGGTTATATTTATATATATATATCAAGTAGTTAATGTTGTGGCTTAGTTAATGTAAGTATTTATTATGTTGTGTATTTATTAAAGTAAACATTAATTGTAATATATTTTAATTAAGCTTCTGACAACGTATGTTTAATTAAAGTTAACTAACGTAAAATTTTTTACTTAATGTAATAACCATGTCAGATGGTTACTTTTTTTTTTTTTAATAAATTATTTTATTATTAGAAAATTGGATATTTGTAATTTAGAAACTTATTATATCAAAATATATATTTATATTAAAATACTATATGATAATATTATAAATGGGTGGTTATTACAACCTAAGACATCCTAGTTCAGTTCAGTATATTGTATCCAATGTTACTTAAAAGTGCATGTTATTTCAAGTCAATGGAAGTAGTCTCCTAAGTCCTTGTGTCAAGATAACTCAGATATCGATCAAAGGTAATCTTATAGCCTACGACACAAATAGACAAGTTTAAAAGGGGCATGGGGTTGTCATGAGTAGAGCTGTCAAAACGAACAGGGGTTGTCGGGTTGGCCCGCCCCGCTCCGCCCCGCCTAAGGTAGGAGAGTGGGTCAAGTGTCTAGTGGTGGCCCGTAAACAAACAAAAAAAAAAAAAAGAAGAAGAAACAAGATGAAATAGAAGAAAAAAATAGTCTAATTGATGTTTTATATTTTTTCTCTTATAAAAGTGTATATAATATTTTTTAAAATATGTGTTTGTCACCCATTATTATATTTAATTCATTAAAATTAATAATATGCATAAAAATATTTTTATTTTTTTATTTTTTAGGTGGGCGGCCTTGCCTAGCCCACAGTGGGTGGGTTGGGCAAAGATATTTCCAGTCCGCAATAACGGGTCGACCCGTTTTGACTGACTCTAGTCACTAGGAGACCGCGGTGCTTAAATCAACAGATTGTCCAGAGAATAACCCAAAAACAAAACAAATAATTCATGGTGAATTAAGTTTGGACTACGTTTCATTCAAAAAAATTAGATTAATTTACAAATGAAATATGATGGGCTTTGTATAGATGATGAGTCTCGTTGGTCGTAAATATGAGCCTCATGCTCATTGATATTAAAGCCGTAAAGGTTTTTGATACAAGATACTATCCCCTAGTTTTAAAGTATTGGAATAAGTAACTAATGGTAGTTAAGTTAGTTACACACGCTTTTTCAGATTACATTTCGTTATTTTTTTCATTCAGACTAGCTTAGGCTTCAAGCTATCTTTGTGTATAAATACAAGACCCAGCACTCTGTATTCTATAATTCTCGGTTCATGATCAATAGAATCTCCATTATGTTTTCATTTTTCGTACACTTTTAACATGGTATCGCCTAGCCTTGGCGTGTTTCTTAGAGAGCTTCAATGGCGCAACTCATTCTCCCCACCTTCAACACTCTTAATATTAGACTAGATCGGTCTAACTATAATTTCTAGAGATCACGAGTGTTAGCCACAACTACAAAGACATGGATTTTAGATGAAAATTGTGATGTTCAAGTACACAATCCCGACTATGTGTTATGGATTTGCAAGGATAAATTTCTATACAACTTTTGGATATTGAATTCGGTTTAAAGCATCTTTAGATATGTGCATCGATGTTCTACCTCCAAAGTGAAATTTGGAGTATTTTTGAGAATCTATTCCGAACAAATTCTCGTGCTCGGATTATGCACTTAAAATCTTTGTTGCAAACTCGAGGAAAGATGATTTGTCGATCTCTCGAATACATTTTGAAGATGTAATCGATTCTTCGATGATATACAGCCGCAGGAAAATCAAGATGATGATTTGATGATTTATATTCTCCATGGCCTCGGTCCCGAGTATGAATCGGTGGTTGTTAACTCCGACATCTAGGAAAGATCTTACGATTTCAAAAATGCAATATACTTTCCGGACTCATGAAATGCGCCTACAACACATGACATCGCTCCTTCATCTCACTTTTGTGCTAAATGTTGCCACCAAACAAAATGTAAATGAGTTAAAGCCTCCTCGAGGTGGTGGTTTTTCGGTAGATCTCGAGGAAGAGGAAGGTTTTTTGAGGTAACAGAGTTGTGTGTCGATTTGTGGTCGAAACAACCACACGGCCTTCAAAGTGTTACAAACGCTTTGATGTAAATTTTACAAGCTTCGGGAATGTAACAACAATGGTTACTCCTCCGCTCGTTTTAATTCTCGCTCCATCTCGGGCTCTTCTCACCACTTCATTCATCCCAGAATGGAATGCGGTGTACTCGAGCCTCTTTTCAACCTCCACATCCATCACAACCTCGGTTTGTCCAAGCTTCATCTAGTTCTCCGGTGGTTTATGCAGAAAATGGTTCCTATTCTCAGGCTCACACAAGATCTCATGGAGATTATCCTAATCCTGGATCGATTTGGTATATGGATAGTGGGGCTACCCATCATGTGACAACAAACTTGGGCATCTCTCATTGCAATCTCCTATGCAGGTAAAAATAAGCTTTTAGTTGGCAATGGATATCCTCTTTCTATCACTCACATTCGTTCTACCTCTCTACCTTCTATTCATTTTTCAAAGCAATCGAACCTTCAAAATGTTCTCCATGTTCCCGATGTCACCAAAAATCTCTTGAGTATATCTAAATTCATACAAGATAACAAAGTGTTCATTGAGTTTCATTCTTCTTTTGTCTTGTTAAGGATTTGAACACCCACCAAGTTCCTGAAAGGAGTTCTTAAGGATGGTCTCTATCACTTGACCTTTCTCATATTGGTCGTCAACCACAATCCTCGATTCCTCGCAAATCATCTCCATAGTTCTTCACCATCAATTCTTCCAAAACCGACTCTGCTTTGTTGTTTCTAGTAATTTCGATATTTCGGTTGTAATAAATTCCCTCTTTGGCATGCTAGACTTGGTCATGCTTGTCCAGCTACTACCATATCTCGTCATGAAGACATTACATCTTGCTTGTAATAAAACTCCTCAATTTTTCTCGTGATGCTTGTAAACTAGGAAAAATGCATCAAATGCACTTTGAACCGTTGTTCATTCTTCTACTTCTCCTTTTGAAATTGTTCATACCGATGTATGGGGTCCACCTTCATCTCCTTCTCGTGAATGGATACAAATATTTTGTTCAATTTGTGGATGACTTTACTAGATTCACTTGGATATACCCATTACTCAAAAAGTCTCAAGTTTATTCTGCTTTTTCTTACATTTAATGCCATGATAGAAAGGCAATATCATACCAAGATCAAAACACTTCAATCGTTGGGGGGTGAGTATAAGAGTCTGTCTACTCTTCTCTCTTTTCTTGGGATCCATTTTAGACATCCATGTCCATATACACACCTCAAAATGGTCTTGTGGAAAGAAAACACCAACATGTGGTTGAAATGGACTTGCTTCTTCGCTTATGCTTCTCTTCCTATTAAATTTTGGTGGCATGCCTTTTGTATCTTGCTGTTTTTCTTATAAATAAGCTTCCCACTCCCGTCTTACAAAATCAGTCACCACATCAAAATCGATCGTAAACTTCCCGAATATCACTTTCTTAAGACTTTTGGGTGTGCTTGTTTTCCATACACTAGACCCTATAACTCCTCCAAACTCATGTTTAGTCTGTTAAGTGTGTGTTCTTGGGCTACAATGATCATCACAAGGGGTACATTTGCCTTGCTCCCTCTGGTAAATTCATTATAGCAAGGACATTGTCTTTTAATGAATTTGAATTCCCCTATCCTAGCTTATTCCCCGATCCTTCTACTTCTCATGCTCCCGCTTCATTTGCTTACTCTTTTTTACCTGTTTTTCCACTTTACTGCACATCATTCTTCCTCTAATTCTTCATCTGGCCCTTTCTCCCCACCTCCTACACAATCAATCATTCATGCAGCCCTGCCTCATACATTTTCTCCAAAGACACTCTCCAAAGACACTTATCTCCGGATGTGTCCCCTCCTACAGCTTCAGTGCGCACTCCCTCATTCCCTGTCTCAAATTCTCCACCACATATTCAGCATACCAATCAACACCCCATGCACACCAGATCCAAGAGTGGGATATTCAAACCCAAAATCTTCTCCATTTCTATTCTTTCCTCTGTCTCTGAGCCTGTCAATGTCACTGAAGCCTTATCTTTACCACATTGGAAAATTGCAATGGATGAGGAATACAATGCTCTAGTGACACTTGGGAATTGGTCTCTCCATCCACTCTTATTCACCCTGTTAGCAACAAGAGGATTTTGTAAAGTAAAACACAAATTTGATGGTACTGTTGAAAGATTGAAGGCTAGACTTGTTGCTAGGGGTTTTGAACAACATGCGAGAGTCAATTATTTTGAAACCTTTAGTCCTGTGGTGAAACCTCTTACAATCAGACTTATGTTCACATTGGCTGTTACAAAAGGTTGGCACATTCATCACTAATTTTCTGTTATTTTTCTGTTACAGACTAGCTTAGGCTTCAAGCTATCTTTGTGTATAAATACAGGACCCCAAACTCTGTATTCTATAATTCTGGTTCATGATCAATAAAATCTCCATTATGTTTTCATTTTCTCTACACTTTTAACAGTTAGGAAGTGCCAAATAAATTACTCAATCTTAAATTTATAGTCAACCCACAGGATTATTTCAATAATGGTAGCCACATATTGCACGCAGAATGCGCACTCCAATTCTGAGTCACTAATTTATGAAATTTGGAATATAATAAATTAAACACAAAATTTTCGATTCTATGATTTTTTTAATTTAGAAATAATCACTCAAAGATATTTCAATTTATCATGAAATTGAATAAAATTCCACTAAAAATTGAAAATAACAATATATTATCAACAAAAATTGAAAAAGTCAAATGGAGCCTAAAGAAGACAAATACATATATACATGTGTATATATATATATCATCATCATCACCAAACAAAATAAAAATCCTCTCTCTCTCTCTCTCTCTCTCTCAAAGGCAAATTAACATGACAATGAGAAGTTGTTTCTCTTCCATAGTGCTCATACCCTTTCTTTTCTTCTTCCTATTCTTCAATTACTGCACCAAACCCTCAATTTCCCAACCCCATATAAACACCATGTTGCATGTGGGGCAATTCTCCACCAACCTGCCGCCAGCTGTCCTTTTCCGGCATCCAAGAATCCGCCACTGTCCACCACCGCCGCCGCCGGATGATGGTGATGAGATTGATCCAAGATACGGTGTTGAGAAAAGATTAGTGCCCTCTGGCCCCAACCCCCTTCATAATTAAATTTTGCACAAAATCCTTTTTTTTTTCCTGATCTTTTATTGATAAAACCCTAAATTTTGATCAATCTTGATCGAACTCCTTTTGTTTTGTTTTATTTTTTTAAAATTTTGGCATATTCGGGTGCCTTTTTTTGTACCTTTAATTTCAATTTACCTTAAGAAATAAATCATTTTTCTGTGGAAATTTGTTTCTAAGAATCACAAGATTTGGATGATCAGACTTCAGGGTAATTTCAGCGTAAAGCCAATGTTCTTCATTCTTTGTGTTTTTATTTTATTTTTTTCTTCTGAAAAAAAAAAGTGTTCTTCTTTGTTAGTTTCAGTACTTTCTTGTTTTTGGTTTATTGATTGCAGCTAAATAGCTATTTCCAAGCTTGTTTTGGATACGCATTCTAGAAAAGTTCCAGGAAAATCCGAGTACTCAGGGACCGGAGGAATGTATCGCAGCGTGGAAGCAGCTAAAACAACCGTGGAAATAGTCTAATTAATTACCTAGTTAGCAGGATAGCAAGAATTGAAATTTCTAGTTCAAATTTAATTTGATTTGTTTTCAGTTGAGTTTAAGTGTGGAGTAGTTTACGTACGTGCAATTATATTGATCATCTATTTTAATCTAATCGAATTTAGATTCTAATTTTCGTGCGAAACTAATTTGATCTTTGGTTTCATTTATTTTTCAAGTGCACTTATGGCTTCTTTTCTTTTCTTTTTTGGATAATTACAAAAACTCTCCCAAGATTTAGCTGATTACCAAAAACTCGAGTTATTTTTCAAAATTCTTCCAATTATTTGTTATTTTAAAAGATAATTGAGTTTTTTATGATCGGTTAGTTTTTTAATTAACCCATCTTAATTTTTGTTTTTCATTAAGGTTCAAAAATTTGAAAGGAGGGGTGGGAAATCAAGAAAATCCCATGAGTGTCATCAATTTTTGGGACTGGTTGGGATGATGCCAAATTAAATGAGTTAGCCACATTAAAGGGAATAAAAGGGTCTTTTCCTTTGTGCTTAGGTCATGTACAATACATTTGTGCCATCAATGTATGCAGTGTACCTTTCCATGATGCAAGTGCTTAGGGTGTCAATTTGGGTTATTGAGTCGGTTTCGTAGTTGATTTCGTAGTTGATTTCTAGTTGATTTCGAGTTATACTCTAAATACATAAAAAAAAAATAAGTAAAAAATAAAACAATAATGTTTTATAGTCAAATTGGTAACTTCGTGTCTGATTCGTGTTAGTCATATTCGTGTTCAGGCTGGGTTCATCTTTCTCCCAATAACTTTAGGTTGGGTTCGTGTCGGGTCAGGGATTGACACATTTACAAAAAGTTATGATGATGAGATAGAGAGAGCAGTTGCACGGTGAGTTAATTTGGATTCTAAATTCGAGTTTGGGCTCTATCTTACGGATTAGGATCCATAAGGCGGCCTTATACGAAACCTAATCATACTATTTTTGCACTTTATATTTTTTTTTTTAATTTGTGATTTATGATGTATTTTATTTATACACACAGAAAAGTATTTTTCTATAATTAAAGTAAAACTAAAATATGCATTTAAAATAAAGGAATTAATTTCACAACTGCATGCTATTTTTGTTAATTACTCAGTATGTCATATGTGGTGTGTGAACTTAGAATTTAAAATGACAAAAGTCACTGGTTTATGAATTTAGTGAAAGGCCATGGATCCCATGATTAAGCCTTGGTTGCATTAAAGTCAATAACTGCTTTTTCTACCTGCACCTAAGTGGCGTTACACATTTCACTTTCTAATTATTGACCCTTTATTCTAACTCCTTTGGTTAAACTTGTCAATTTTCTGAAATTGTCAATAACTAAAAGAGCAAGTCTCTTGTGAGACGGTCTCACTGGGATCCGCGAGAAATAGTGAGACGGCTCCCGGTCCGTCTTGAGAACATGAACCATGAAAATAAATTTAAAAATAATAATGAACCATGAAGAAACAAAAATAAACCCTAAAAACATGAACCTTGAAGAATAAACCCGAAAAATAAAAATAAACCGAAAAAATAAAAAATAAACCCTAAAAAAACTAAAAATCCTAAAACCCAAATCAATTAAAAATAAACCCAAGAAACAAAATAAACCCTAAAAAACAAATATAAACCCTAAGAAAAATAAAACGGAAAAAAAAAAAAAAAAAACCTTTAAAACTTTGTGTAATAACTCCGTCTCACGGATCTAAACCGTGAGACCGTCTCACGCAAGTTTTTGTCTAACTAAAATAATCCCAATAAACCATAAGAAAAGACAGGAAGAAGAAAAGTTACACTATTTAGGGATAAATTGCCAAATTGGTCATGTAACTATGGACAGTTTATAATTTCGGTCTATAAGTATTGAGTTTGCAAAATTAGCCCGATAAGTTTATTTTTTTTTTGGCAAAATTGGTCCTATAAGTTTTACACATAAACGATTTTAGTCCTATAAGTTTCGCGTTGTTGCTAAATTGGTCCACCGAAATTATTTCATATTTTCATAATACCAATTATACCCTTACTCATACCAATGGCTGATTTGACTAAGTATTTTGCCTAAAATGGTATCAGAGATTGTAAAGAACCATGGTCCTCTATAAGGAACATCATGACCTTAAGTTAATTTCACTAGCAGTGTCTCCATACAGCAGTCCAGGATTCTTAATCAGAAATCATGGATGGATTAAAAGAGGAAAGCCAAGACTTGTTATTAATTACAAATGGATTAATAACATTTTGGAGTTCGACGGATACTATATCCCAAGCAGAGAACATTTGATGAACTGTATCAAAGGTGCCTATATATTTTCAAAGTTCGATTGCAAGTCTGGATTTTACCAGATTAAGATGGAGGAAGAAAGTAAGAAATTCACAGCTTTTTCCACACCACAAGGACATCATATTTTGAACATGATGTCTATGGAATTGGCTATCGCACCCCCAATATATCAAAGAAAGATGGATAATCTCTTCAAGGATTATTTCAGTTTCATGTTCGTATATATCGATGAAATTCTTATTGCATCAAAAAAGAACATGAATGGGCATCTCAAATATTTGGAAATATTTTCGGATGTTTGCCCGAGGAAGGATTAGTGCTTTTTTAAAAGAGGCGTGTCGTGTGACCTATGTACGAAGCACGGCTCTCGTGAGGGGACGACCGTCAACCGGGTTTATTTTGCCTTAGGAGTCAGGGTTAGCAAATTTTTATGATGTACGCACAAGAATATCATGATAAAATAGCATATTGGAACAACCAATATGTTGAAAAGGAACTTGCCGATAGGAAAACCTTGAGACACTGTGAAAGGCAAGCGGCATATTATCTGAGTTTCTTTATGGTAAATCAGATATTATATATCGATATGATGAATCATGAGGAAGCAGTCCATGAAAATGCCTATCAAAATCATGATTCACGATGAAGTACCCGAATGGAACGAGATCTTTAGACACATCTAAGTTCTCAAAAGATCTTAGAAAGCGTCCATAAAAGCGGTGGAGAATTATGGCAACCGCCATATTCATCTACCAACACAAGTTCATCGGATCAAAATCATGAAGAAACTCTTGAAATCATTTATGATATTTAGAAACGAGTCAAGAATAGAGGGATGATCAAGTTCATCCGAAGGAAAAAACGTATTGATTTGAACGATACCTTATTTACACCAAAAAGGAAAACCAACCGAAGTTGTACGAAAAATGATATATGATGAAAAGCATATCGCTATCATCAAGGAAAATCCGTCACAAACCAAAAGTGATGGATATGGAGAAGATAAATCTTAAAGATCTACACGACCTTGCAGAATCCTTCGCGGGAATGGAAATTGTAGATTTAAAAATGAACGCAGGAGATGAATCAACTTTGGTTACACTTGACCAACATGTAAGACTACCTCCACCATCACCAAGTAAATCCCAATGTTGAAGAAAGTACAAGTTTCACACCTGGAAACCAAGATGAAAGAATACCTAACGTTGGAGATTTCACGGCAAGGAGAGATCCTATTGTTACAAGAACTTGGCAACTTTCCGAAGGCAAATCTATATAATACGCTTTATGGGAGATCACATTTCGATCCAATACATCCATATGGGTTGATGCTAAATATGGATATCCCTAATATTATAAATCGAGAAGTCTTTATTGATGAATGGGCATCAGCTATGGGGATTGCAACAGGTACCCTCGATCTTATGAAGGATGGATTCATCTTACTCTTTGAGATGAGTTTTGAAGGATCTGTAAAGATTGCATGGAATATGACCAGAGCAGATATGAAAAACACGGTCACGGTGGAGAATCATTGAAAGGGATTGTCGATAATATGGCCATTATTCAAAATCCATTTTGTCAAAGACAGCTATTTGAGGATTGGAAGAATAAAAAAAGAAAAAGATACAAACAAGCCCTCTCGCTCGAGTTACATGATATTTGTCATATTGAATATATCAAGTTATTCACCGAAAGTATCGGATGGAAGTACAAGGTGGAAGATAAAGAAGCTTCACGAGTTATTCTTTGCGAAGATACCAAGTCCCCAGAGAAATATTTATCGGGTAATACAGAGTGTGATTTGGATACGGTGGCGGAAGAATGTCATTTCGAAGGTCAAACTATCTAAATGGTGCTATCACTAAGACTTTGCAGGAATTATAAGAGATTACGAGGAATTAACAAAACAGTTCCTCTATGTTGCGTAGACGATGACATCCCAACAGTGGTGGGAGGTCAACCACGGAGGTATAAGAAAATTAAGAAGAGAAGTCATCCATACAACCATGGAAGTAGTAGCAAAATTAATAGGTCTTTATGGAGACCTAGAAGGTTTTGGTCAAAACAAAAGGCCCGAAGTTACAAATCAGGGCAAAGACCATCACCAAGCAAGAGTGTAGTCTCTTCATCAGGTACTAATCAAGGGAGTACTAGCAGAACCTCAGGAAGAAGAACTTTCAGGCGAACTCACACCAGAGCTAATGAAAGTATTAAAGATTGTAATTGCTGGACATGCGGAGCAAGAGGGCATATCTCAACAGATTGCCCAGAAAATAAAAACGAGGATTCAGATAGTTCGAAGCTACACCAGAATTCGAAGAAGCTGGCTATTATGAAGATTTGATCCAGGTGTATCAATTTGAGGATATACCCTCAGATGAAAGCATCTACGAAGAAGAGTTCTATTCTGACGATGGAAGTGAATCTAGTTCAGAATCAGAGTGAATAAGAAATTCTTCAACATACGGTTAGGGAGGATATTTTAGGATTTCTCTCTCACACTACGGTTTCTCATAAGACTCTTATGAGAATTATGAAGGAAGATCCAAAGCTTCAGATATACGATGGTTTTACAATTGTAGCTATGGAAAAGGCTTTGGATAAGATTGAGTTTCGTAATAGTAAACACCAAATTATCCACAGGGTAACTACTGGAGAATTTGCCATTATGATGGAATTCACTGGTAACTTGACCGAGATGCAGTTGGTCCCTTACAGAGAAGTTCAGGAGATCAAAAATAGAGTCAAAAGGAAAGTTGCAAATACACTCTCATGGATTCATAAGAGTTATTATTAAAACAACATTCAAAGAAGGAATAGATTCGCCGCTCAATCTTGATATCTTTGACAAGCGAATCTCAAATATCAATGATTCATGCCTTGGAGCGATTACAAGAAATTTGTATGCAGCATTTAATGTCTATCCTGGAATTGCATACAATTTGGGAGATCGAGAATACGTGAAAAAATATTCCAAAAATAAATATGGATGAATAGTATTCTATTCATTGCAAGGTTGGATCATATTAAGAAATCATATTTTCCAACATATGTAAAAAGAAATTGAAATTAAAATTAAAATAAATAAAGAAAAACTAAAAACTTTCAAGTATGATGTAATCACATAATTTAGTGACCAAATCTAAGGAAATACTCAAACTAAACTATTAAAAAATACAAGTTGTGAATAAAATAAAATAAAAAAAGTTTTCTTTTTGTATCCAACATCAATCAAATTTATAATGCCCTCCAACCCTGTAGCTCCAAATGTACCGCCAACTGTATGGTCTTTAGATTTTTTTTTTAATTTCATTCAAACAAAATCCTTTCAATTCTATTTTCTCCAATTAATCAAGTTATTAGTCGAGCCCTTAACGAATTTGTTCACGAACAAGTCTAAACAAATATTATACGAGCTTGTTCATGAATATTTATAAACGAACACTAAACAAGCTTGTTCACAAGCTTTAGTAAACGAGTATAGAATGTTTAAGGTCTGTTCATTTATTAAACGAGCCCACGAAATGTGTTTGTTTATGCTCCTTTAACTAAACAAACGAATATAAACAAACATTACCGAGCATATTTATGATCGTTTTTTCGACATTTCGTAATTCACTAAAAACCTACTAGGGTAAGTGCAATTTAGCTTTAATTTGAGTATTTTTTTTTCTTTTTTTCTTTCTCTCCAATTGCCAATTGGGCAGGAATCAACTATCAAGATCCCAATTTCTTCTCAAAAAAAAAAAAAAAAGAAAAAACTATCAAGATCCCAATAATTAAAAAAAGAAAAAGGAGAAAAAAAGAAAAGGATTAAAAGAAGAAAAATCCACCGACGAGATCGACCGATTTCACGCGTCGTCTCGAACTTGATAGTTGCATCAGATCATCTCTCTCTCACACACACTACACACAGTGGGACACTGTATGTGATCCCGATTCCTGGAGGAAAAGCTAATCGAAAATGGCGACTCATCTCCGTTTTCTTTCTTCGGCTTTTCATCTCTTTATCATAGTTCCCTTGCTCCTGAGCGACGTCGTTCTCTGCAAGACGCTTAAGCGAGACGGTGATTTTTCCGATCCATTCTTTTTCTCACTTATATATTTAAAATGTGATGCTGTAAAAGAGCTGATTTCGTTAGTTGGTATTGTATCTGATTATGGAAGAATTTTAGATTTGGTTTGGGACTAATTATTGGCCATGATTGGGTTTTACTGTGATCGATTAGTTTGGAATAATTTTGTTAAATAGTTGTGTGTTTGTGATTTATGTTGAAAAAGAGTTTGGTTTCTGACGCAGTTAAATTTGTTGGGGATTTTGATTAGTATATCATTGAGTGAGAAGTTTAGGGTGAATTGATGCTTTATTTTAGTGGATAAAATGGTATTTCGTTCTTTTGTTTAGTTAAGCTGAGGGGAGTTTCATTAGATCCGAATCTTGTGTCAGAGGTAAAAAAATTGTGTAGCATTGGACTGTGGACAAGCTTATTCATTTCTATTTCAGGAGGGAGCAAAATTTTACTAGTGTTGATACTTGGGATCTAGCAGTGAATGGATTCTCTTGCCCAACATCTTTATTAATTTTGAATAACTGCATTTGGGATCTCGGAGTGAATGACTAGTTCTTTTGTCCAACATCTTTATTACAATTTGAATAACTGAAATGAGTTTTATGTTTATTCATGTGGAGATATGGAGAGCATGCACCTGTGATTTGATTAGATATCCATACTTACTAAAGTTTGTATTTTTTGTGGTTACATAATGTCGCTAATTACAGTGAAGGCATTAAATGAAATAAAGGCATCACTAGGATGGAGAGTGGTGTACGCGTGGGTCGGCGATGATCCTTGTGGAGATGGTGATTTGCCTCCATGGTCTGGTGTCACATGTTCCACTGTGAGTGGGAGTGACTATAGAGTTGTTACTGAATTGTGAGTTTCAGACTTTCAGTCTCTTTTGGTATTTCTCTTGAGTGAATTTCCTGACTCTTTGTGAATGTTGTTTCACAATATTAAGTGGCAGTTTTTTTAATAATTGGATCTTCAGACTACCTTTCTCATTATTTATTTATTTATTTATTTATTTATTTATACTTCCCACAATACCTTGCAGGGAAGTATACGCAGTTTCAATTGTTGGTCCTTTCCCACTTGCAGTTACCAATCTGGTGGATCTTACAAGGCTGTATGGTCCTCCTTACTTTCTTCTGGTGTCATACGAGCAATTCTTTATCATTTCTTTGAAGCAGGAACTACTGTTTCAATTCCTTTCTTCCTTTTTGCAATTCTAGAATCTCAATGCTATTTCTTGTGGCAGGGATCTACATAATAACAAGTTGACTGGACCAATTCCATCTCAAATTGGGCGATTGAAGCATCTTAAGATACTGTAAAGTCCTGCACTTTCTCATATGTGAACAATAAGCTCTCTAATTGTCTCTGATGCATGTGATATACGATTAATGAATCTTTCTAGCTAAATAAGTTATGAATGTTGGATGTATGCGTGACTAGATGATAGGTCAGGACGGATCATATATCCGTACGGGTTTTAATTAGAGCCAGCAACTTAACAAAAGCATATGAAAACCACAAGCCAAAACTGTCCTTGTTTAGTGTTATTTCCGGTATCATGAGGAAGATATTTCAGGGGGATGTATTTTGGGCTGGGGGTGGAGAATGTGCGGAGAATGAAAACATATTTGGTTCCTTTTTTATTTTTTGGGAAAAATTTATGTGCATTAGGACACATTTTCGACTAGAAATGTCTTGTTAGTGTTGTTTTATTGTAGTTGGTGGGGGTATAGTAGGATATGCATATAGTTGAAGTAATGATTGATTAGTATTTTGGGGAAATGGAAGTATATTTCTCTAAAACAACAATTTCCAATTAAGTTTCCCTAAACAATGTTCCGTGAAATAACACCAAACAAGTAAAAGTTCTTAAACAGGATAAGTGATTTTGCTCCTCAAAATGAGATATGAGTTGTTTTCTAGGCTGATATTCAAGTGAATGTGCTTGTCAATTTGTCTACGACTGGCTAGAGATTCTTCAATCGCAGTCTTAAGCTTTGAATATGTAATATGGACTTGTTTGGCAGTATATCATATTTTTTAAGGAACAGCCCTATCTCTTCTGATTTTCAGTCAAGTTTGAAAGCCTTATATCTGAACTTTTACTTCTGCGATTTTCTTTCTATATCAATTTCGTCTTTTCTCCTTATGGCATAATTATCGCTTGTATCTGATTTTTTGCCCTTTTGTATCTTTTATTGGTTTATTAGGAATCTGAGGTGGAATAAACTGCAAGATGCCATTCCTCCTGAAATTGGTGAACTAAAGCAGCTAACGCATCTGTGGGTGATGTTAATGATTTCAGACTATTTCAGTTCTGTTACTTCCTCACTTTGTTTTGCATAATTGACACTCATTGTGCAAAATCTGCAGCTATCTGAGTTTTAATAATTTTAAGGGTGAAATTCCAAAGGAGCTTGCAAATCTGCCTGAACTTCGTTATCTCCAACTACATGAAAATCGATTAATCGGGAGAATTCCACCTGAATTGGGAACTTTGTCGAATCTGCGACACTTGTAAGATTATGTTTTAAATATGTGTTATCCATGTCGTTTTCATTTAGCTAATTCATTTTTAAATGCTTTTTCCAGGGATGTCGGTAACAATCACTTGGTTGGGACCATAAGGGAACTCATTCGTATTGAAGGATGCTTCCCGGCTCTTCGTAATCTGTATGGTCTATCAATTTGGCAATCTGTTGATTGGCTATTTGAATATTTATTGCCAATGTCATTAATTAAGGGCAGTCATTGAGGTCCGCGATATTATAATATTGCAGGTATCTTAATAACAATTACCTTACTGGAGGTGTTCCATCACAGCTTGCTAATTTGACGAACTTGGAGATCTTGTAAGTTTTTGTATTTACAAAGGAAATATGGTTGATACCATGTCTTCTTGTTCTGTTTCCCTCTTGTACTTTGCTAGTTAACTGCTTGTGTTGGTTCCAGATATTTATCCTATAACAAAATGTCTGGAGTTATACCATTTGGGCTTGCTCATATTCCTCGATTGACCTACTTGTAAGTATGCTTCATTGATATTATACATATATTAACTGATATCTATATTATACATATATTAACTGATATCTAGATACCTGTTGCAGTAAGGTGTGTCCTATTTTGGATGATCTAGTTCAGACGTGTGGTGAACTGAACAGGACAAATGGTCAACTTTGTGATTATATTATGCCTATTACTGTTGCTCTCTTTAACCTTCTTGTAGAATTCCTCCCCCCACCCCCCACCCTTCATGCCTGCATTAAGCCTAAAGCAACAGCCCAAAGCTTTTTAGGAGAACAAGGATGACAAGGAGAAGTGGTTACCTTCATATGGCTACAATATAATAATTTAGTGGCCTTAGAGCTTACAACATCCTGCCTATATTTATTTGGCTATATGTTAGAAAAAGAATATCCAACTTCTAGTGCCCTACGTGTAATTGGTATAAAGGATTGATTATGGTAGTTGTAATAACACCCGCAACACCAATGATCAAGAAACTTTTCCTTTGTTTTTCACCTGCCAATTTATCATCACTTTTGCGAAAGCTGAGGTCTTTGAGAGGCAAATTCACAAACTTACCATACCAGTTTGTGTTCTCCCCAATGAGACTCAGATTACAATGCTTGAACCATTTAAACTGGTTCCAAATATTGAAGCTTGCACGTCTTTTTCTCTTTGTGCATTCTTGTCAAGGCTGTAATGTGATTCTGTCGGGTGAAGGGTATTTTTAACTAGACCTTTGTCTGTTTCATGCATCGTTCTTTGTGATTGTTGTTTGGCCTCATACAGATGCAGAAAGTTCTTCCTCTGGTAAATGACGTGTTTCTCTGATTTAGGTACTTGGATCACAACCAATTTTCTGGGAGGATTCCTGATACCTTCTACAAACACCCATTTTTAAAGGAAATGTAAGTTTCACTTTAAGAGTTAACCTATTACGTTTCATCTGAAGAGTTATTAAGTCTTAATTTACTTTTTCAATTTTTCGCACAGGTATATTGAAGGAAATTCATTCCGGCCAGGCGTGAAATCTATTGGTGACCACAAAGTCCTGGAGCTTGCTGATTCGGAGTTCGTGTTTTAGGCAAAATGGATCGACTCAAGTTTTGACCAGTATCGTTTCCTATTAATTAATATCTATTTTTTTGCTCATGATTCCATCAGCCACTACTTTCAGAAATCGATGCCAGAATATTCATGTAACGTGTAGCTCGATTAAAACATCATTGAGGCTTTAGGCACCTAAGTTGCCTGAACTGTATATAGATAACATCATTTTGCAGTAAGATTTAATAGTCATCAGTTGCCTATATTTATTGTCACGTTGGTTATCAATGATGTTAAAATGAATGTTGGTTCTCTTTTGTGGAATACCTGTTTCATTTACCAGGTTATTTTTCGTTCATTTTTGAGATGTTTAACAGTTTTAGATTAGGAGACTGAACCAGTACTATTACAGGAAGGATCGCATTTCTGTTTAACTTATGAATGGCATGCTTTAGTTCAAACTAGCTGAAAATATCATCTGATCCAGACTCCTTTACGCATTATAAATATAAGTGTGCAATGTGATGGGGCTGTAAGTAGGGTGAAAGAATCAAATATTCTTTATTCGATTCGCGATTCGAATTTGAATATGATGATTCAAATTCGACAAATTCGAATATGAATTGACTAATAATATGTTTTTGTATTTGTATTTTTTCGAATTCGAATAAGAATACCACAATATTCGAATAATATATATTTATAATTAAATATCACAAATAAATACATATATTATATATTAGTAAATGATATTATATATATTTCATAATTCCTATTTTAATTTTATTACCATCTAGTACTTATTTGATAAGTTTTATATTATTCAAATTTTAATTTATAGTGTAAATTAATCATAATTTGAAGAAAAAACTATATAAAACGATTAAAAAAAATTCAAATACGAATATTCGAATCGAATCGAACATATTCGGATACATTGGTCGAATTGAATACGAATCTATTTTTCAGTTCGAATAATAAACGAATACGAATATGAATATTCGTTTATTAGTTGAATTCGAATCGAATACTGTGAATATTCGATTTGATCGATTCTTTTACAACCCTAGCTGTAAGCGTCTTCTAGTGGATGTGGGGGTAGGTACATATGTGGTCTTTGAGGTGGGATGACATTGTAGCAGGTTCAAACTCAGACTCATAACCAACTCGTCCCATTCCGAGCAGGTCTCTATTGTGTTTGGCTAAACTTATCTTAAAAATTTTATAAGCTCCTACGTCTTATAAGGTGTTTATATTATAAGGTGTTTATAGAGTTTATAAGATATTAGATTTTATTTTAAAAATAAGTTGTAAAGTGTTCGGATAAAACAAGATGATTGAACTTTTAAGGCGTTAGTAATGATAGTTTTATAATTACGAAAATCAAAATTAAAGGAGGTTGGTAAATATATATTTTTTTTTTTTGAAAAAGAGTTGGAATTTCTCAAATTTTTTTTAAAACATAAGGGCACGATTGAATATACTTTCATTTTTTAGAGAATAGTGGTAAAAACAAATTTAGAAGAAAAAAAATGAATTTTGAGGGTGTGATTGGATGTGAAATGAAAAAGTAATGATGAAAGTTGATTTGATTTTAAAATAGTAAAATAATGATTGGATATGATTAGTAGTTAGAAATGTGTGAGTGAGTGAATAGTGAAATTTGTGGAAGAATGTGTTATAATGATTAGTTTTTTATGAAAAAATGTGTAGATGTGATTGATGATAGAAAAAATAAGAAAAAGTGAAAGTGAGAGAATATTATATTTTTCTGAAAATTTTCATAAATAATCGCATGTTTAGTCAAAAATAATTCTCCAGCGAACGAAAATGAAATTCATTTCATATCCAATCCCCACCTAAGTTCCTCAATAGTATTTTTTTAAAGAATCTTAGGCCGCGATTGGATGTCAATGAAAATCCATTTTCGTTCCGCTGGAGAATTTTTTTTGACCAAACTTGCGATTGTTTGTGAAAATTTTCAGAAAATATACTATTCTCTCACTTTCAGTTTTTCTCATTTTTTCTCTTATCAATCACATCTACACATTTTTTCACAAAAAACTAATCATTATTACACATTCTCCCACAAATTTCACTATTCACCTGCTCACACAATTCTCACTACCAATCACATTCAATCATTATTTTACTATTTTTAAATCAAATCAACTCAGATCATTACTTTTTCATCTCACATCCAATCACACTCTCAAAATTCAACTTTTTTTCCAAATTTTTTTCACCACTATTCTCTAGCAAAATAAAAATTTTCAAAATGAAAGATATCCAATCGCGCCCCATAACCTATTTCCCAAAAAAAATTACCCCAGTTTTTGGAGCTTATAAGTTCTCAAACAACTTATACGATATTTCCAAGAGCTTATGAGCTCATTTGAACACCCTCGAATCCGGTCAAGCGATTCTTGGGGCAAGTCTCGGGACTGGGTGCAGATGTGGCTTAAACCATTGCAATCGAATCGCAAAATCTCAATACAAAAATATATGATATAAAGAATACAAGAAAAGCCCAACCTATACCAATTCATATTGTACATGACTCACATCACTGCAAAGAATCCAACTGCTTTTTTACAACCTCCAAAAGTTCAAATATTTCATCCATCTGCGTGTGTGTCTTCTCCCCAGCAATAAACTCATGAACAACACCATTAATCTCCACCGAGCTACAGCCCGGTGTCTTCTCCACCCCTCGGCTTCTCATCATCTTCCTAATCCTTTGCGCTTCTCTGTATCTCCCTGCAGCTGCATATGCATTTGACAGCAAAACATACGCTCCACTATGCCGCTCTAATATCACAAGTCTCTCAACAGCAGCCTCGGCCAAATTAACATGCCCATGACTACAACAAGCACTAAGTAGTGCCCTCCAGGCTATAGCTTCTTCAGAAGTTGAGCCCAAAATAGGCATTCTTTGGACTATAGCATTAGCTTCTTCAACGAGCCTTGCCCGGCTAAGCAAATCGATTATACATCCGTAGTGCTCGCTTTTAGGCTCAATATTATACACATTATACATAATATGCAACAAATTTAAGCCTTCATTTGCCATGTCAGAGTAGCTACAAGCAGTGAACAAAGAAACAAACGTAACGTTATCCGGCCTAATACCCGACCTTTGCATCTCACCAAACAACCTAAGAGCACGCTCTCCGTTACCATTCATAGCATACCCTGAAATCATAGTGTTCCAGCAAATAACATCCCTGTCAGGCATTTTATCAAACACCTTTTCAGCCAGATCTAAACACCCACATTTTGAATACATGTCAATGAGGGCAGTGCCTAATTTAACACTTATTAGCATTCTTACCTTCTGCACATATCTATGAATCCATTTCCCAATTTCAAGAGAGCCCAAGTGAGCACAAGCACAAAGTATGCTAACAAAACTTGCCTCATCAGGGTTAAAACCACTCAACTGCATCAACCTAAACAATTTCAATCCTTCTTTGAAACAATTGTTTTGCACATACCCTGATATCATAGCACCCCAAATCCCTCTATCTTTCACATGGGCTTCATCAAAAACCAGTCTTGCTGAGTAAACATCTCCTTTTTTACAAAACCCAGAAATTAAAACTGTCCAAGAAACAACACAATGCATATAAATCTCATCAAAAGCAAGCTTTGCTGATCCCATGTCATCAAAAGCAGAGTACATACCAATCAAAGTGTTGCCCACAAAATTATCAAACACCAAACCCAATTTCACACCATGCCCGTGAACTGAAACTCCAAGATTCAAACTTTTCATGTTTACACAAGCTTTTAAGGCATATGGAAGTGTGTAGTTATCAGGGCAAATCCCAGTTCTCAACATTGATTTGTATAATTCTAGGGCTTTAAAGTTTTCATCTTTGAGCAAAAAGGATTTCATCATAGTGTTGCATATGCAGATTGTGGGGTTTTTGATTTGTTTAAAGATTTTGTACCCATAAAAGGGTCTGAGCATAATGCCAAGATTCTGCTTTGAGCAAAGCTATTGCTCTCAAGCCCACATGTGATGATTAAAGCATGACCTTGCTTTAATTGCCTTGCGTTCTTACATTTTTCCAACAGCTGAAGGCATCTGCTGCTCATTTGCTTCAACCATTAGAAAAATGATGCAATGAATGAATAAGCTGGTTGAAATAGAGAGGCGGACAGGAATGCAAATTATTAATAAGCGTAGAAATATTTATGCGTTTGCAAAACTTTAGCCCACGATATTTTAAGAGAAAAATTTCGAGAGAGAAAAATAACCTACCACTTAGTGCAAAATAAATAAGCCATTAAAACAAGAAGCCTTTTTGTTGGGGCTTTGCAAGTCAAAACTATAGAGAAAATGTCTACGAATTAATTAAAAATCTGAAGCGACTGAATCTGATGGAAAGAAAAGGTTGGTAGATTAAAAAAAATATGGTTTGAAAACCTAGGTGTGATTGGATACACTGCCATTTTGGTGAAATAGAAAAAAAAAAATGAAAGTAGTAAAATAATAATTAAATATGATTTATATATTTTGAAATGTGTGAGTGGGTAAATAATAGAATTTGTGAGATTGACGTGTAAGAACATCCCAAAAGACTATTCAAATGAAGTTCGATTGTGAAAGGGGTGACCTCCACAATTTCATATGTGCAACATTGGATTGGTGGCCTCAGACTAAGTGCAACTACAATCAGTGCCCATGGGAAAGCAGGCATTCTCAATTTGGTATATGTTATTAGCTAACTTTTCCAAAATTCAGGTTTTAAATTGACTATAATTATGTTACCTTTATTTTTTTCTTTCTATTCATGCAGGATTTGGAAAACAAGATTCTTTTTTTTTTTTTTTTTTTTTTGAGAAAAGGAAAACAAGATTCTTGCAAATGCCATCAAGTTTTAGTTTATATTCTACTGCTTACTTGTAAATATCAGTTCTTCAAATCAACGTGTCGAATTCGACAACCTTTGAAGTTTCATTAGTGGATGATATGAATCTATACCCTGAGGAGAACAAGTCAATATTGAAAGATATATAGTGAGGATTTCAATAATCAAAGGGAAGAGTACCATTTGACTCCAAAAGATGGAAACATTCAAAGTGATGTCTTGTTACTAAATGGAACACCATTGACGCTCACAGAATCATCTGATATTCCAGAAATGGATCCACACCTTGTTGATGCTACATTGCCTCTTAAAATCGGCCCGATTCCGTAGTTTTTGCCACACTTAAAGGGTTTCAAGCCCCTACCTGTTCTTAGAAGTATATACTTATATTCTTGTTTTCTTTTGCTGGTTTTTTTTTTTGTTTCGAGTTTTGGATTTGAGACGAGGATGAGGGTTTTTGTTCAGGAGTTTATAGGATTTTTACTTTTTTAAATTGATTTTTAGAAGTTTTTACAAAGTATTACTAACTCAATTGAGAATCTAGTAGTTTAAGGCTCTTAGTCCTTTATATTTAGGGTTAATTACAATTGCCATTTAGCCTAATTACAAAAAGAAGTTAGTTATCTTTTAAATTTACAAAATTGACATTTGTTTTAATCTTACAAAGTGCACCATTGATGCATCCTCAAGGGGTATCTGTAATTTTGAAAGATAACTTGAATTTTTTGTAATTAGGCTAAACGTGAGTGGTAGTTTTTGTAATTATCCCTTATATTTATGTGTTGATATATTCATGTGAAGAGCAGAGCAAGAAAAAAAATGCAAAATATAATTCGGGTAAAGCCTTTCAAGAATTTGTTTGTCTAAACATCTTTTGATTGTGGCTCACTCAATGAAGAAATAAGAAAAAATCTCTTTTTATTTATTTCAATTGGAACTCTGTTATTCTTGGCTTGGCTCTCACATTTTACATTTTTCATCCAAGGAATATTTTCTACTTTTGAACTCAAAAGAAAAATGGAAAAGACCCTTTTAAGTAAAAGAGGTGCCTCAAAAGGTTTCACAGAATTTTGCACTGAAAAGTGATCATTAAGATGAAGAAAAGTATGCTTTTCCTTCATGGTTATAAAGATGCAAAACCAATGCTTGCATGCAAAGCATTATCAGGTTGCTTGCCCCTCAAACATAAACCTAAACAAGTTTTCCCTTCTTATAGTGTTATGCCTTCAAATAAGCACCAAAACCCATGGGAATAACAGACCCTTATTCCTCTCAAACAAGGTTTAGGGCAACCCTTCTTCACAAGTAATGGAGAGCTTGATTAAGCAAACAAGGTAAAACTCTTGAATGCTTTCTAGAACTGATTGCATGAGTGAGTTGGTTCCCTGAAGCCATGTTTTAAACACTCGATCGGACCATCTGGGAACTGGTGGTCGGCTCAATCTTGTTAGGCCCTAAAAACCGTTTTACAGTTGAACATGTCAAAAATCGATTGAACCGGTCGGAGCGGTTTTTAATTTACTTTTAAATTTTTTTATTCTTTTATAAAAACCTAGAAGCTTAAATTTAATATTGTGTTACAGTTCTGTTATCATATGAATTTTGGACTATGTTGGATATTTTCTCTAGTTACTTATTTATACTTTTTCACTTTTAAAATGTATTACATAATACTTATACTAAGTTATAATTTTATACATTATAGCAAAAAAATTCATTAATTTTCATAAATCGGTTGGACCAACAGTTGAACCGGTTGTTCAACTAAATGAACCGTGATCCCACAGTAAAATCAGTTTGCTCACCGGTCCTTTTTTAACATATTGCCCTGTGCTAATTGCCTCTTTTCAGATTAAGATTTGCTGGTACAAGACAGGATAATAAAGAAGAGAGAAGCAACACAACAGAAAGAAAAATACCACCTCAAAAAACACAATCCTTCAGAGGTATGCTAAGTTAGAAGATAATAAAAGAATCATCAAAACATCGTCAAATTAAGGGATAATTACAAAAACACCCTAAGGTTTGGGCTAATTGCAAAAAAAACCAGAGTTCTTTGAAAATTACAAAAAAAAACCCTTGAGGTTTGATTATGTCTTACATTTTTCCCGGTGATTTTCGAAAACATTTCAATTTAAACCCTTACATTTACAAAAATATTACGGTTAAGACAAAACGGAACCTGAAGGGGTTTTTGTAAATTTGAAACATGTCTGGGTTTATTTGTAATTAACCCAAACATCAGGGGTGTTTTTGTAATTATTCCTCACATTAATGGAAAGTTTGTATCTTGCAGAGAGAAAAAGAAGCCAGAGCTGGATAAGAAGACAGTTTTCTAGACAAATGAGTTTGGATTATGATTTAAGTGGTTCTGATTATCCTGCTGCTGTTGCAGCAGCAGCTTTTGCTATTCAATCACTTGAAGAATCAAAATCTAGGGACAAAAAAGAGACAGCTTATGGCCCTGATAAGTCCTTGAACAAAATGAATAGCAAATTACAAGACACAGGAGTTTTAACTGAACCGCTTAAAAGTGCTCTCAAGTCCTCAGGTTAGAAACAAATTTGACATTGTTTTGAGGGTTAATTACAAAGACTACCCCCGACGTTTAGCCTAATTACAAAAAGCTTAGTTATCTTTTGAAATTACGAATATCCCCTTCAAGTTTGTATTTACCTAAAAACTAACTCCCTCTTGAGCCTCATAAGGGTGCAATTTTGTAACATCAAGGGTAGTCCATGGGGTTTAGTCTAATTATAAAAAAATCACAATTATATTTCAAAATTGCAAATATCCCTTCATATTTATTTTTGTTCCACAAATTGCACCCTCAATACGGTGATATTTGTTAAGAAAATGTACATCTCAAGAGGTATTTTAAATTTTAAAAGAATTTTTTTTTTGTAATTAGGGATAATTACAAAAAGTACCTTTGAGGTTTGACCTAATTACAAAAAAAACCAATTAACTTTCAAAATTAAAAAAGTACCCCTATGGTTTTATTGTGTCTAACATTTACCCCTTCATAAGTAAAAAATATTTCAAAATACCCCCACATTTATAAAAATATTACAGTTAGCCCCTTAATTTTAACACAAAATCAAACCTCAGGGGTATTTTTGTAATTTTAAAAATTAGTTGGGTTTTTTTTTTTGTAATTAGGTCAAACCTCAAGGGTACTTTTTGTAATTATCCTTGTAATTATACCAAACCACAGGGTAGTTTTTGCAATTATCCTTTATTCTAACATTCTAATAAAGTTGCAATTCTGGTATCAATGGATCATTTTACTCTAATATCAGATCAAAATTCAAAGACAAGTAATAAGGATCCTGATAACAAGCCCTCGACGAGTAAAAATCAGCCTGAAAAGCAACCATCATTCAAGAAGAGAATCAGTTTTGCTGATATTGATGAAATTAGCAGCAACAAACCTGAAAAGCCAGCACTTGAGAAGGCCCCATCCATGAAAAGGCCTCCAGCTTTTGCAGATAAGCAGTTGAATAAAACTGAGAGCAAAAAACCTGAAACCACTTTACCAAAGCCTGTACCTGTGGAGACAAGAAAGCAGAGTGCAACAAAACCTGGACCTGGAGACTCTAAGGCAGATGCTTGGGAAAAAGAAGAGATGGCAAGCATTAAAGAAAGGTATGAGTTGCAAGTGTTTTGTCTGTGCTCATTTGAGAAAATGAGGTTTGAAGTTCTTGGATAATTTTGGGATAATTATAAAAACCACCCTGAGGTTTAGCCTAATCACAAAAAATTCCAGTTATCTTTCAAAATTATTAATAATCTCTTAAACGCTGTAGTGCAATTTGTAAAAGAGAAACAAATGTGAAGGGATATTCGTAACTTTGAAAGATAACTGAGGTTTGGCTAACTACAGAAACCCGGAGACGTTTCAAAATTACAAAAAGACCCCTCAAGTTTGCTTATGTCTTAAATTTAAGACGGTAACTTAATATTTCTATAGTTATCATGATGTTTTTTTTTTAAATATGTTATATTAAGACAGTCAAACCTCAAAGGGGTATTGTTGCATTTTCAAAACCTCTAGATTTTTTTTTGTAATTGGCCCAAATTGGGGGGGTGGGGGGGTGGAATTTGTAATTATCCCTTATAAAAACTACCCTGAGGTTTACCAAATTACAAAAAACTCCAGTAATCTTTCAAACTTACAAATATATCCCCATAAAGTGTTACAAACACCCCGTTGAGATTTGTATCAACTTAACAAATATCCCCTCTGGATTGTAAAAGCGAACCAAAATGTCGAGGTATTTATAATTTTGAAAGATAACTGAGTTTTTTTGTAATTTAACTAAATATTAGGGGCAGTTTTTGTAATTAGCCCTATGACTTTCCATCAGTCCCCCATATAACCAAAAAAATTTCAGGTATGAGAAGCTGAAGACCACAATTGATATCTGGGAGACTAAGAAGAAGAAAAAGGCCAAACGCAAAATAGAAAGGATAGAGGTTCTTTTTCATTAATACCTTCTTTCAATCTAAAGAGTAGAAACTAAGATTATTCAGAACTCACAATAAATATAAGCTTTTTCAGGCTGAATTGGACAAGAGAAGAGCTAAAGCCATGCAGAACCATCGAAATGAGATCACAAGAATCGAAGGGATTGCAGGAGGAGCTAAGGCACAAGCGGAGAAGAACCGTAAAAATGAGGAGTTCAAAGTGAAAGAGAAGGCAAATAAAATCAGATTAACTGGAAAACTTCCAGCAACCTGCTTGTGCTTTTGAAATTCAGCAAGACTTTGATCAAAAATGTCTGTGAAATTTGTAAATGGTTGTAAATGTGTGTTTTTTTTAACAAAAATGTGATTAACTCGAGCAGTAAAATTCTTAAGTTTGCATGAAAGGAATAGCTTAAAGGGATAATTACATAAACTATCCCTGAGGTTTGGGTTAATTTAAAAAAACCAAAAACAGAGATTTTTAAAAATTACAAAAATAACATTTGAGGTTTGATTCTGTATTACGGCAAAAACTGAAAAACATTTCAAACACCCCCTTACATTTGTAAAAATATTACAATTGCCCTTTTACATTAACACATAATCAAACCTCAAGGAGTTTTTTGTAATTTTCACACATTTCTGGGTTTTTTTTGTAATTAACCCAAACCTCAGGGGTAGTTTTTATAATTATCCCTAACTTAAAATATAAGAGCTTGCAGCACACAATACACCAGAACATAAAACTTATAGCTTCAGGGGAAACTAGGAATACCATCATTTTCATCTTGCTAGCATTTATAAATTCTGTGGATTACCAACAACAAATGTAGAAATAATACTAGGTGAGAATGAGCGAGAAATGAACTACCAGAGCTGCCATAAGATATCAGACCAACATAGTTAAATTTATTTGTGATAGAACAATCATGGGACAGATTAAGTAACACTAGAATTAGAATTAAACTACAGGATGAAAAGATAAAATTATACAAATTGCCAATCCAGTAGGTCCAACCTAGTATTTACAGCATCAACAACATTTTTTACCCATATCAGGCAAACATTTAGCTCAAAACTTCAGACAAAAGATAATTTATCACTTCATACAAAATATTTTTATCCTCATCAGGGAAAAGTTTAGTGCAAAACTTCAGATAAAAATAAATTCTCACTGCATACAAAACATCTTGTCCTACGGTTGGACACGGTTCAAGTTCTGATCTCACGTCCCAGCCAATCCAAAGCAGGATACGCAAAATACAGCACCAAGAAGGATGGGAGCGCAAACACAATTGTAATAACCAAGTACAACATAAGTACGGCAGCACTAGTAGGTATTGCAAATATGACGATCAGAAGTAGGATAACCAACGGAAACTTAGCTGTCATTCGGATGAAAAAATCGAGGGATTTGTGGAAGGACAACTGAAGCCTTTCAGAAGAATCACTGTTGGGGTCACGATTATTGCTAGAGTTTGGACGACTAAGACGGTGCATCCTCCTGTTGCTCGTGTTAGAAGAATAGTTCCTGATAACCGAACTGCATCTCGGAGACCATATTTGTTGGCGGTCTCTGCAGATTGAAGAAGGAGATTTCACTCTATCACCGTTTTTCTCTCGACCATCCAGAGAAGGAAGAAGTTCTTGCTAGAAATCTAAGATTACCCTTGTAAAACAATCGAAATGTCAACAAATTGCACCAAGGACAGGAAACAAAAAGGGGAATTTGGATCTGTTGACCGGAGAACTTCAGAGTGGCCCAGTGGAGCCGAGAACACAATTCTTGCAAAGTGTGTGGCCACACCATAAAACATAGGGAACGTTCTCAACAATGTTAAAAGATTCCCAACATATTGGGCATTCCAGTCCTTCATCAATGCTGGCATTTGAAGAGGTCTCGTCGTCTGAAACATCATGGCAAGCTCTAGCTAGCTCGGTAACGTTCTTCTTTCGCCCAAAACCTGGAATGGAGTGCGATATAGATCTCCACATAATGACACAGATAAATGTCAATGAATTCAGGACGACTTGACAAAGCTACCGTTGTAGTGAACAAGATTCATGATTTTTCAAGATAAAACCGAAGCAAGTGTCACAAGTAGGAACCTGAGTGTTATGGTGGAGCAATTCATGCTTTGATACTCAGTGGCTTCACAAGTTATACCCTAAACCAAAAAAAGCAGACATAGTAAGAAAAGAAAGTCACAAGCCATACCGCTTTTGAATGATTACTAAAACAAAACAGTGACTTCAATTATATTCGTTGAACAATAAAATGTCCATCAATGACTACCATTATATATAGTATGCAGTTTTTCCTAGAGGACCACCTAGTAAGATCATGGCAACAAAACGGTCGCACGTATAAATAGTTACCACAGATATGGGAAAAAATATATATATACAGCGCCATATGTAAGTATCTAAAGAACAAGAATAAGGAAAATAGATACATATAAATGAGGCTCATTGCTAGATTCATTTTATAAGTGGCAACAAATGGCTATCAAAGACATGGCTTCTGTGGGAATCCCACTAACTACCACAAAATAGTCACAAATTCATCAAAATACAGAGTCGTTTTGCAATCTACTATAATTATCAAACCAGCCTTGCATTTGCTCATTAAAAAAAAAAAAAAAACAGCCTTGCGTGAAGTTAATTCACCCGAAGAAGGGTCACAGACAGTGGCCAGTCTTTCCTTTTTCACTTAAAATTATGAACCTGCTATGCTAGACAAGAATTTTCCTCGTGCATCTACATAGCATCAGACAGATTACTCTTCAAAAACTATGAATTGATCTTGTTATTTAGTGCTATCAACTACTGGTTCACAAAAACTGATGGAAACTTATAGAAAATGATCTCTACAACAAAGTGCAGAGGATCAACAAAACCCATCGTCCCTAAGTAATTCATGTGCATGTTTTCCATCTAGGATTTTGGCCGACCAACTAGAGCAGGCACTTGTTCATTTACCAAATTCAGAAACAATATTCGGCACTCAATAATCGCAAACTATTATATAACTAGATAGCCAGAATTAAAAACAAAAATCAACAGTCAACTAAAGTTGCAAAGTGTACACATATAAACAGAAATACACCTAAATTAATTGCAGCTAAATATTTTTCATAACCCTGGCATTTTGGGGGCAAAAAGATTTACCTGTATTCTACCCATCATATCAAAATTGTTTCATTTTCATTCTGAATATGTCTCATTTTAATCACGGCAAGCATTCAATGGCATACGAATCAAATTTTGACACCCAAATAAATTGAAATCACACTATCAAAAATGCATGATCAAGATCCTAAAGAACTACAAAAGACACCCAAATAAATTGAAATCACACTATCAAAAATGCATGATCAAGATCCTAAAGAACCACAAAAGTCCCTCAATTTCATCACCATATTGCATGATCACTGATCAGGGTGCCATTTCTTCATAAAATGCTGCAAAGTTCAAACCTTTACGAAAAAATCAATTCTGATTATACATAAATGAGCTAGAAAAAACAAATAAAAGCTATAATTACGAAATATCACCAATATCATACACGCAATACGTCTCCACCCCCTCCCGGGCAAAAAAAGCAAACGAATTTCACCTTTATTTACAAAGGGCTTGCATGGAAACGTGAAGTTTCAAGAGAGCTTGCTGGGGTTTGAGAATAACGCCAGAAATTCCGTAATTTCAATAAATATTATATTGGAAAAAAAGAGATCAGAAGAGAGAGAAAGTGGCTGTTTTCTCTCTCTCGTTTTGAGGAATTAAAAATTTGAGAATATTATTTTTTACCTGTTCATCAGGGTCTGACGAGTGACGACGTCGTTCGACTGATAGATTAGATCCTAAAGGCGTGGGACTATGCGGGTCTAGTTTGGGCTTGGACAGCCCATAAGGTGCCACTTAACAGGTTGTTGTTTGGGCTAGATTTTGACTTCCTATTGGCCCAAACCCAAGGTTTATCTCCACTGTGTTTAGGTTGGGAAAAGATTAAAAACAAATAAGGATTTTTGACACAATTGTCCTATTGTTTTTGGAGACAATGACAGTTTTTTATGTTTTTCAGTACTTTTTTAGATAAATTTACATTTCCGTCTTTTTTTTACACAAATTTATGCTCCCGCCAAAATTTCCAAACTTTTTTACATTGTTGTTTCAAGATTGTTTCAAACATATTTCTTCCAATAAAATTTCAGTGAAAAATAATTTTTTTCCCTATTAGATAATCTATTTTATACTCGAAATTTTATAAAAAATTAATACATATACATATAAAACAACACATATTAAAACCAAATAAATTAAAAATATTATAGAGACAACGTGAATAAAAAAAACACAACTCAATTTTTGATCAAATGCATGAAAACATAAAAAACATGGAAACAACCAAGAAAGTAGAAACTATAGAAACAAACCAGAAACAATATGAAAACACCATATGAGCAAAAAGAGTTAAAAATAAGTAAAAATTATTTTTTAAACATCGAAAACTACATGGAAACAACAAAGAAAGTAAATATTAGAACAACATTAAAAAGGGTATGGAAACAACTCGAAATAACGTAAAAAATATTAAAAACACCACATGAATAAAAAGAGCTTAAAAATAGGTAAAACTGTATTTACACATTGAACACTACATGGAAACAATAAAAAAATTATTAGAACAACATTAAAAATATTATAGAACAACACATAAATAATAGAAACAATGTACAAAACAATATATGAACAAAAACAACATAAAAAATAGGTAAAAGTTGTTTTGAAACATCGAAGCAACAAAATAACAATATAGAAACAACAAAAAACAAATTTAAACATCGAAACAACATATATAACATATATATAAAGCAATACAGAACAAAAAAAAAGAAAAAACGTAAAAATAATCAAAAAAATATGCGGGAGTGTAAAAATGGAAAAAATAGGTACAAAAGTGATAGGAGCGTATTTTTGTGTTATGTTTACCTAAAGAGCAGTCTCTTTGTGAGATGGTGTCGGGGCCAGTGAGACCGTGATACTTTTAGAGTAAAAAGTGATACTTGTCTACATACACTTATTTTGACAAGTATCACTTTTTACACTAAAAGTATCACCTCTCACGGACTTTCACCATCTCACATAAATTTTCGTTACCAGGAAAAAGGGTATGTTATGTAATTTCCCAAAATAAATTAGCCAACAAAAGTAAGGGTGTATTTGTTGGTTTTGGGTGTCAAAATAGAAGAAGGGCTTTTGTCCCACATAGGTTGAGAAACAAAAGTGATGGGAGCCTTAAGCGCTATTTAAGGAACCAAGTGTTTTGATTTCAAGGGCACCAATCAAATACACTATAATCTTTTTCCCTCAAAAAAAAAAAATACACTATAATCTTTGTATTTTGATTCTTCTAAATTCCTTTCTTGTATTCTCTTGTAGAGTTGGGAGAAATGTGTGAGTTAGTCAAAGATTTGTAATAGTGTGGGAGTATTGGAGTTGGGAGTCGGGAGAGAGAATTTCCGTGTGATTGTATAATTTTTCATACAAAGAGAATTGCTCTGCTTGGTCGTGGTTTTCTCCGGTTTTGGAGTTTTCACGTAAATCTTGTGTTGTGGTTTATTGTTATTTTATTTCTCAATTATTTTTGTTTGTCTCTAGGGATGAATGGGGATTGTTTTTCCCAACAAGTGGTATCAGAGCCCGGGTCGGGTCTCTTGAAATTATGAGTATGCTCTGTGGTTGCAGCGTTGTCTGATCTTCCACATCATAAAAGATTTCTTGAGAGGTAGGTTCCGGCGGTCTCTTAATTTCTTAGTATGCTCTGTGGTTGCAGCTTTGTCCGATCTTCCACATCGAAAAGATTTTTGAGGCGGGTATTCATTAGGTTAGGGGTGTATAAGCAGGTATGTCAAAGTTTTCAAATGCAATGAAGTTTGACGTGGAGAAATTTGATGGAAGAATCAACTTTGGCTTGTGGCAAGTACAAGTCAAAGATGTGATGATACAATCCGGATTACACAAGGCGAAAGGAAACGGTCGAAGGGGTTCGGGCAATTCTACCAAGTCGGATGGTATTGGCGAATCGAGCGGAGCATCCGACAAAGATTCTGCAAAAGACTAGTATGAGTGATGAAGATTGGGAGGATTTGGATTTGAGGCTGCAAGCACAACACGCCCGTGTTTGGCTAAGAATGTTCTTGCAAATGTACATGGGATTTCAAATGCTAAAGAGTTATGGGAAAAGCTTGAGGCTTTGTACCAAGCAAAAGGGCATTTCAAATCGGTTGTACTTGAAGGAGCAGTTTCACACACTGCAGATGAATGAAGGATCTAAAATTTGATCAATTGAGCACACTCAATGGCATCATCTCGAGCTAGAGGCAATCGAGTGAAAATTGAAGATGAGGATAAGGCGTTACGACTCATTTTGTCTCTTCTCCATTCCTATGAGCACATGAAGCCGATTTTGATGTATGGGAAGGAAACTTTAATGTTTGCTGAAGTCACAGGTAAACTTCTTTCTGAAGAGAGAAGGCTAATGAGTGATGGGCGAACTTCAATGGAAAATTTGGTAGCGGTGGCAGTAAGTAAAGGGAGGAAGAAAGACTCCAAGAATGTTGCTTGTTGGAAATGTGGAGAACCTGGGCATACAAAACGAATTGTCAAGGTGGAGGAGTGCGACAAATAGCTTCGAATCAAAGTCTAACATCAGTGATGAAGATTTTCTCTAAGGAGAAAATGTGCATCCTTATGGCATGTGTTTAGTTGTCATGAAAAAGGATGTGATGGTGTTAGCGAGGTCCTCAAGTTTACACACGAGGCATTGACTTAGCATGGATGCGGGTGTGTGGTGGATGTTATGTCGATGGTCAAGGACTTCTAGGAGAGCCAAGAATTAGAAGTTGCACTATGAATTTTAGCGGAGTTTTTTTTTCGACATGTGCCGATTGAAATTCTTAGAATGGTTTATTCTAAGTGGTCTACTCATATGGTGGAGTAGATTCTCTGGTTTGAGAATGATGGTTCTCGGGTTGAGAATCATGGAGCTTCTTTTATTTTGCCAAGATGGAGTTTGGTGGTTCGGGTGTCAAAATAGAAGAAGGGGCTTTTGTCCCACATAGCTGAGAAACAAAAGTGATGGGAGCCTTAAGGCTTGTTAGATAATTTTTCTTACCGCAAGTGTACGACGGTGTCAAGTTTTAATATAGAGTAGTAAGGTTGTCGAATCCACGGGGAATAATTAACAAATTACTACTAAGTACTATAATATAGTAGTCTAACTTTATTTAGAAATTCAATATATGATGGAGTTGATCATACTAAAAATACTAAAAATAAATCAAGAATATGAAAATATCAATGAGTTTATCCAAATGATTAAATGAATTCTAGAGGTATGATGAATCTAGTTATCCTTATGTTGTCAATATGGTTTATCAATCATCAATTACCAATTTATAAGTCAAGATTTCTACAATAATCATTCTCTCTCTCAAGTGCCAAATGATTTTAGATTCAATTGGGAAATCAATATCTCTATAAAAATCACAAATTAAAATCTCAATAAAAACTATGAATCTTGATAAAAGACTTCAAAGGATTCACAAATCTCTCAATTCTATGAAATCCTAGGTTATGCTATTCCAAGGTCATGTATTCAATTACCTTTCTCAAGTGTCAAATCAAATACACCAAACAATCTAAATTATTGATCAAGTAATTTAGAAGCAATAGATCCAAATAGCACAAATAAATTGATAGATCTAGATTGACAAACCACAATCTCAAAACATAAGTTCAAACAGAGATTACATCATTCCTCTAGAATTATAGAGTTTAGCTCATGATTAAAGAAAATGAATCCATAAGAATACAACAATACATCTTACAAAATATGGAGAAAGTAACAAAATAAGAACAAGAGTTGAGAGGATCTTCTCTATTTCTAGATGATAAGAGCCTTCAATCTTCTTCTCCAAGCTTGTCCCAATATGTTTCTAATCTTCTCCCTTGTCTTCTTGTTGTTTTGTTGTCTTCCAAATGGTCCAAGATTCTGAATTCACGCCCCCATGTCTATATTTATAACCCCACAAAGATCCAAGAAAAAGGTAGGCCAACATAGGAAAATCCGCCTGACAAGGCTGCGGCCAAAGACAACGTTGCAAGATTGCCGCCCGAGCGGCTGCAGCGCCCAACTTGATTTTTTGCCCTGTTAAGGGCTGCTGCGGTCCCTGGTTTTGGGCCGTAACGCCCGGCAAGCCTGTCCGGATTTCCATCTGTCTTTGCGCTGCGTCTTTTTGGCGCTGTAGCGCCACCCAAACGTCCGAATTTGGTTTTCCGTCCTTCATCAAAGTTGTAGCCCTATCTCTTAGATTTCTATAGCCACTTGAATCAGCTCAATATCAATTTTGTATAGAGAGTTATGACCAAAATACGAAACCCCCAGATCTTTAGAAATTCCCACGCATTTGGACTTTTCTTCAAATCAATCTCTCGTTGTTTGCTCGTTCGTACTTCTTTTGATACACGATTCATTAATATGACTATAAACTCAATATAATTGGCTCTCAACATGGCTTGACCCCTCAAATGACTCGAAACAATGGAAATTAATGCCTAACCTATGAGATATAACAAAAACGACTCAAAATACTCAAAAACAACACAAAACTCTAGTATCGGAAGCCCAAATCAATGGTATAAAACCAAGTGAACAAATACCCCCAAACTTAGAATATTGCTTGTCCTCAAGAAATTACAACTCTCAAATGAAAAATACAAGATAGAACAATACAAACAAACTGCAAAACTTCACAACCAAACTCATTCGTCAAATTTCGTTTCACTATCAACCAAGCGTGTATTTTCACAATGTGATCATGACGGTGGAATGTTCATGCCAACCCTGTTTTCATTATCCAGATAGATTCACGCAATCAAGTATTTTCAAGATGATCCACTTTTTGAATATAGAGATGAGATGCTTACCAGACTCCATAGGCTTGTCTTTCACACTAATCTCCACTAATGTAGGCTAATGTAACACAAGGATCAATAGGACTTTTAAAGCTTGTAATGTGGGCTTAGGGTAAGGTAGGAAAATATAGGAATAAGTGGCTCAAATCACCCAAACACACAATTAACACTTCGAATTATCAATAGGCACTACCATTCACTTTTTATTTTTTTTGACATCCCCAATGTTTATGAACTTTCAATCCCGTTGATTTTTTTTTCACATTTTTTTCGGAACCCCCAAACTTATTCTTTTGCGTACATGGGGTTTCATCTTTTCTTTTCTCGGCAACTTCATTCAATTAACCACATACCCTTTCTCATCCCCTCCTCAACCTTCAATATTTTTCTATATTATGTATGTACGTATGAGTGATGGGTAATTAGAATTTTCACATTTAGGCTCTGGGTATTCGATTGGTTGCCAAAGAAACGGGTTTATAAGGCTCAAAGGGGACACTAGGGAAAATATAATACAAAGGTAGGCATTTTAGGCTCTAGCTTGTTCAAAGATGGCCTAAATCACTTCCTCATGGTTATTTCGCCAGGATTTCGCCTCGACTAGTGATCGACAAGTTCTAAAGATCCGGTGGGATCATAAAGGAACCACTCAATTGCATAAATCATCTCCAAATAAATCAAGAGTTAAGCACATAGATGGAATTAATGGAAAGAAGATTAAATCACAGTTCAAACACATGCTCTTTTGACCGCTCAACTCATATTCAACAAATTCACTCAAGTGAACAAGGCTATTTAAGGAACCCAAGTGTTTTGATTTCAAGTGCACCAATCAAATACACTATAATCTTTATATTTTGATTCTTCTAAATTCCTTTATGTATTCTCTTATAGAGTTGGGAGAAAGGTGTGAGTTAGTCAAAGATTTGTAATAGTGTGGGAGTATTGCAGTCGGGAGTCGGGAGAGAGAATTTCTGTGTGATTGTATAATTTTTCATACAGTAGAATTGCTCTGCGGGTCGTGATTTTTCTCCGATTTTGGAGTTTCCACGTAAATCTTGTGTTGTGGTTTATTGTTATTTTATTTCTCAATTATTTTTCTTGTCCTAGGGATGAATGGGGATTGTTTTTCCCAACAAAGATCATCCTTATCCAAATAAATATCGCGATTTTTGTGTGAAGTTTTGTTATTCTAGGTACTTTAGTTAATTCAAGTGTTGTTATCTTGCACTCTATTCTTTCTAAAACATAATAATAGGAATTTATGCATTGTATTTTAAATTCACATAACCTTTTCATTTAAGTCCAAATATTAGTGTTCGTCTCGTCAGTAAGAAATATTATTTGTAATACAAGAATACGAAATAGGGGTGATAATTGGGGTCATCAGATCAATTTCGGGTTCGAGTTATGCTTAATATACATCAAAAATTAATTTAAATATAAAATAGCTAAGGTTTGGATAAATTGGTAATATCGTGTCAGTCGTGTTCGGGTTCGGGTTTCTCTCAGTAATTTTGGATCGGACTATCGTGTCGTGTCAGAGATTGCCACTCGTAAGGACTTTAAATTTATAATAGCATAATTTATTGGAGTTATGATACGACCCAACAAATAAGCAAGGAGCAGGTGAATGTTGAAAGTCAGCCCCAAGTAACAATTAACAAGAGCCCAACCCGGATCAGACGTCCATCCGTATGGCTGAAGGATTATGTCACTTGAGGTGGTGATGTGGAGGAATATTGCAGAGTTAGTTACGAGTGGGTGCTGAAGGCATTATATGGCAGAGTAACCATTAGGCAGGGGATTATGATGATGATATTTGCTTTCTGTTGTTTTCTTTCTTCTTCTCTCTATTCCTTCTGTAATTCTCTCCAATTATCATCAGATCGAGTTTGTACTCACTCAAAGTAGTACTAATCTTAATATTACATATCAATATTGGTGCTTTCATTGAGAGGTGAAGCAATGATGGAATCGATCTTCCTCCATGGTCGGGCGATGCAATCGCGAATCGAGAATCAAACAAAGGTGCTCATGCGAGAAACAAATTGAGAATCGAACAAAACCATGAGTCAAGTGATGCGAGAAATATATGGATGTGGTGGATGCACGATTGGAGGAGTCGAGTTCCAACTTCCAACCCGGTACAAAAGCTCTGTCGGTACAACGAACATGTTCCGCGATCCGATAGTTGGTGAGAAATACACTCGAAATTGTGATGGGCAACCCACGTTTCGCGCAATGAAAATGGATATTCCCCGTTTCGATGGGAATGACCCCAAAGGATGGATTTTTAAGATTGAAGAATTTTTTGAGTTCCATGGAACCCCAAATGACTTACGACTCCGAATTATCTCTTTTCACATGGATGACCGAGCGTTGCAGGTGGTTTTAGTGGATGAAGAGGAATCACCTTCTTACTACTTGGGAGGAATTTCTAATTAACGTCTAAAATCGATTTGGGAGTTCACCATATGAAGACCTCAGTACCTTTTCAAACTTACGCAAGTCTCTTCCTTTGCTAAGTTACACCCGTCTTTCGAGGACTTAATGAATTAGGTTACGGGCGTCCCGGAGTCATTACTTGTGAGTTTCTTTGTCACCGGCCTCAAGCTAGAAATTCGTCGTGAGTTGATGATTTCTCGCCTAACGACGTTGATGGAGGCATTTTCATTAGCGCGGGTCTATGAAACCCGATTTGAAGAAACCAGGGCAACTAACAGGTATAGGTCCAAATGGGGAGTGACGAGCAGTTCAGTCCAATATTCTATTGGGCCTGCCCAGCCCAAAACGCATCCCAACAACATCGAATTAGGCTCCCACTTCAGTCCGGGTCCTAACCAAAAACTCGGAATCCTTGGACCCAGACCGAATATTCCATTGACATCGCATACAAACCCTACGTTGAACCCAAATCAAAATCAACAGCCACCGCTCTTTCCCACACCTAATTTACCGATTCGTCGACTTTCGCCGTTGGATATCAAAGAAAAACGCGAGAAAGGGCTTTGTTTCACTTGCGACCAAAAGTACGGACCAAACCATCGGTGTCGAGGCAAGTACTATGCATTATTGGGTCCTGATGAAGGCGACCTGGGGGACCCGGACACTATTTCTGAAATGAAGGGGGTCGAGGAAGAAGTTACTGAGGATATCTCGAGTTTGGATTCCTTAGCCGAGTAAGCGAACCCTCGCTCACTTCGGTTGTGGGGAGAGATAAATGGACAGAGGGTGCAAGTGCTTATTGACAGTGGTAGTACACATAATTTCATAAAGCCATCTCGAGTGTTTGTTGGGAATGGAGACCATCTGACGTGCCATTACAAATGCCCGAAAGTTAATATGGAGTTACAAAGGCACTCTTTCTCCGTCGAATATTTTATGCTACCGATTGAGGGTCCCGATTTAGTATTGGGGGTTCAATGGTTGCAATGGTTGGGGAAGGTGTGCCATGATTATAAGGACATGACTATGGAGTTCGAGATGTGCCTGGGGGAAGAGCATTCACTACGGGGAAAATTGCTCTTCTTTGGAGTCAATTACATTCCACCACTTGCAGGCTTTAATTCACGGGAAATTCATAGCATGTATGAAGTTTATTTTTTCCTTGTAGGGTGAAAGCACGAAGGAGTGAATACAGATAAATTGGTTACCTTCCCAGAGGGGATACCAACTGAAGTGTTGGAGGTCTTACACTGTAATGTTGAAGTATTTGCTACAGCAAAGGGGCTTCCTCCTTGCCGTATTATTGATCATCGTATATATCTTGAGCAGGAAGTAAGCATGTGAATGTGAGTCCATATAGGTACCCTCAATTTTTGGCGAAATGGAGAATATGGTGAAGGAAATGTTGGAGCAAGGCACGATCGGCAATAGTCATAGCCCTAACTCATCCCCGTTTTACTCGTGGGAAAAAAAAGCGGAACCTATCGTTTTTGCGTGGACTACGGGGTGCATAATAATATCACGATCAAAGACAAATTTCCAATCCCCACAAAGTAGATGAGTTGTTAGATGAATTGGGGCGGCTCGATATTTTTCCAAATCGATTTACGCTACCGGGTATCATCAAATTCGTATGCATCCACGAGACATCGCAAAAGACAGATTTTCGCGCGATAGATGGCCACTATGAATTTGTTGTCATGCCATTCGGTTTGACTAACGCGCCATCTACGTTCAAGCAACGATGAATATGTTGTTTGCTCCATATCGAGGAAGTATGTAATTATCTTTTTCGATGATATATTGGTGTATAGTTCGACATTGGAGGATCATGGTGAGCATCTTGAGCAAGTGTTGCAATGTCTGCGAGAAAATCGATTTTTCGTCAAACTAGCAAAATGCTCCTTTTGTCGGACTACGAGTTGAGTATTTGGGATATGTGGTTTCGACCGAGTGGTAAGGGTTGATCAAAGAAGGTGGAGGCCATGCTTGATTGGCCAAAACCTTCGACACAAAAACAATTGTGCGGCTTCTTAGGATTGACGGGCTATTATCGCCGCTTCATCAAAGGGTACGCCACCATTTGCTCCTCTAATTGAACTCCTAAAGAAAGATGCTTTTTTCACCGAACGCAATGAAGCACAATCAACTTTTTCATCCCTTAAAATGGCTATGTCTACAACACAGTTTATCCCTCCCCGATTTTTGCAACCTTTTATAATTATGACGGATGCCTCAAATGTTGGCGTTGGAGCAGTTTTATTACAAGGAAGGCACCCCATTTCATATTTTAGCAAAAAGTTAGGGGTCAAGATGCTCTCTGCTTCGACTTATCAGAAGGAGTTGTATGCCATAACGAAGGTTGTGGGAAAATGGCGCCAATATATCTTGGGGCATTTTTTCATTATTCGCACGGATCATCAGAGTATTCGGGAGTTGTTCAAACAAGTGGTTAACACACCAAAACAACAAAAATATGTGCAGAAATTATTGGGCTACAATTTTCGAATAGAGCATAAACCGGGACAAACTAATTTGACCGCGGATACTCTCTTATGGATTCCAGAGGTACCAGAAACACTTTTGCCTATCATTGGTTAGTTCTGTAACTTGTGATTTGTTGGCAGATATACGAACAGAAAACAGGATTGATCCTGATTTACTGAAATTACATCGCCAATGGGTTAATAACGATCTTACTCCAGCATTTTCTGTTAGAGAGGTGATTCTATTTTTCAAGGGTCATATTGTCATCGGGCCGACGTCGCCGCTGCGGGGTGTACTTCTTCAGGAGTATCACTCGACTCCTTTGGCGGGTCATGTGGGAATAAAACACACTCTTGCCAACATTTCAGCTTTTTTTATTGGCCGAAGATGCGGCGGAATGTCCACGATTTTGTCTTTTCTTGCTTAATTTGTCAACAAATGAAGTGTTCCACACAACCTCCCATGGGTCTCATTCAGCCATTACCGATTCCAACGCAAGTATGGGATGATATTACTATTGATTTTATCACAGGGTTGCCAAGTTCAAGGGGATTTTCAGTTATATTGGTTGTTGTTGATCGGCTAACCAAATTTGCACATTTTGGTGCATTGCTTGCAAATTTTTCTGCGCTCAAAACGCTGACCTTTTGTGAATATTGTTGTTAAGCTTCACGGGTTCCTTCCTCATGATCGATCGTGACCCGGTATTCTTGAGTTCTTTTGGCGTAGATTATTTAAACTTAGTGGCACGACACTGCGTCATAGTTCTTCATACCACCCACAAACCGACGGGCAAACTGAGGTAGTTAATCGAAGTCTTGAACAATATCTACATTGTTTCGTACACGACAAACCAACGAAATGGGTCAAATTGCTTCCGTGGGCAGAGTTTTGCTATAACACTAGTTTTCATGAGGGATTACAAATGATGCCATTTCAGGCTTTATATGGCAGACCTCCACCTAAGATTACGATGTATCAACGACATGCCACTTCCGTTCAAGCTGTTGATGAAAGTTTTGTTGGAATTGGTCTTTGAGAAATTGGGTGTCAACCCGATTTTGACCAATTAATTAAGTGGTTTCCATTTGTGAAAAATGGAATTAAATTATTTGTAAAAATTCTACTAAGAGAGTAGATGAGAATAGCATTTGGAATTTCTCAAACCGATTCGGGTGAATGAGAAATTAATGCTAGAAGTTAGCCACTTAATACAAATAAATGGTATGGAAAATGGAAAATGTGGGGGAGGAGAGATGCTCCATCCCACATAGGAAAAATGAGGCAAAATTGCACACTTTATTTATACCAAGTTGGACAAATGGGTTTGGGCCCTTCGGGGGGCACCCAAGTTTTTAAAGGGAGATGACCTACATGCTTGTGGGTTTGGTTCAAAGCACACACGCCAAGACGCCGCCGCCGCCCCGCCCGGCCGGCTCGGCTCGGCCGGCCCAGGTCGCGGGTCGTGGGCCAGGCCGGGCTTGGAGGCCTTTATTCTTTTGGACCAAAAACCTTTAAAATAATTAATTAATTAATTTTGTAATTAATTAAATTAAATGGATTTAATTAATGTAAATTAATTAAATCGGAGTTCAACAAGGAAAAGGTTCGGCCCCCAAGACGCGGCAGAGCACGGCCCGTGCGATCGGGTCGTGCGCGCCATGCCAAGGTTCGAGCGGCCGCACGGCCGGGCGCCACGGCCCATGCGTCTGGGTCGGGCGCCATGCCGAACGTTGAGCGCCACAAGACGCGTGAGAGCGACGGCCCGTGCACGGCCGTGCGTCGTCGTCTCCCTGCGCAGTGCGCCTTCGCGAAAATGTGCTTTTTCGAGTCTCGCGACGCGATTTTCCGTCACGGGCACTTTGTTGCCTATATTAATGGAGCCCCTAACCGATGAAATAACACACGAAATTAATCGAAAACATAAAATCGAGCATTGCATTTTGCATCTTGCCCATTTTCCTCCTTGAAAGCTTGAAAGTAATCAAACACTTTGCTTGTTATTTGTTGTTCCGGTTTTGTTGTCGCTAACCGAATCAAGTAAAGTCGTTGTATCTTAGGCGATCACGAACCGTAAGCACTTCAGTATACGGAGCGTTTCGTCTTGCAAAACGAGAATCGGTCGACCTCGACTTAAACCATACACTATTTCCACCATCTTCTTTCAAAACGAAGCCTTCACTCCACATAAATTTTATCCAACAATCGCAAGGCGAAAAAAATTCTTTGTTTTCGTTGAAGACGATGGCATCGATTCGATCTCGTTCACACCCATGGCTTTGCTCCCGCTCACGGCGAAAAGCCACCCAAGTTTTCTCGGTGCCGACTTCAAACGTTGGCAACGAGAAGATGTTGTTCTACCTCACTACTTTGGGGTTGGCTCGTTTTCTAAAGGGCGACCTCTCACCAAGTTGAAGAAGGCGAAGTTGACAACAATAGGAGAATCATTTGTGGATGCTTGGCATAATAAGCGATTTTCTATGTCGCAACTATATCTTGAACGGGCTAGAGCGACACTCTCTACAATGTTTATAGCACGTTCAAGGCGCCCGAGGAATTGTGGCGATCCTTGGAGAAGAAATACAAGACGGAAGATGCCGGCACAAATAAATTTGTTGTAGGAAAATTCTGGAGTACAAGATGGTTGACACCAAGGCGGTGATCGGCCAAGTTCGAAAGATTCAAATCATCCTTCACGACTTAGTGTATGCGAAGGATGCTTTTGAATGAATCCTTTCAAGTGGCCGCAATTATTGAAAAATTGCCGCCATTGTGGAAGGATTTCAAAAACTACCTCAAGCACAAGCGCAAAGAGATGGGGCTTGAGGATCGATTGTTCGGCCGTGATCGAAGAAGACAACCGGAAATCGAGATGTTAAAACCGAGAACGGAATGGAGGCTAAGGCCAATCTTCTTGCCGAGTCGAGCACTAGCAAGAAACGTAAGCACTCGGGAAGGAGAAAGCGAGGCCAAAAAGTTCAAGGAATTGCTACAATTGTGGCAAACCGAACTACATGGCGAAGGATTGCCGACACCCAAAGAAGGGCAATCAAGGTGGCAACCAACAAGCGATGTGACGGAGGACAAGTCGGTTCCAATAGACTTGCCGGAGCTCGATCTATCCGCCGTTGTGTTTGAAGCCAATATGGTGGATAACCTGAGGGAGTGGTGGATAGATACAGGGGCTACTCGTCACATTTGTGCCGATAAGGAGATGTTCTCCTCCTACACTCCGATCAATGGAAGAAAGTTGTTCATGGGGAACTCCTCGACTTCCAACATCATTGGGCTTGGAAAGGTGGTGCTCAAGATGACTTAGGGAAGGAGCTTACGCTTGTAGATGTGCTACATGTCCCGGACATCCGCAAGAACTTGGTTTCGGTCCGTTGCTTAGCAAGGCGGCTTTAGACTAGTGTTTGAGTCCGACAAGTTTGTAATGACCAAGAATGGTCGGTTTTTATGTAAAGGTTACCTTGATAAGGGCCTGTTCAAAATGTACGTAATGTCATTGTTTTTCCGCCAAGAGGTGAAGAATAAAAACGTTACTTCATTTTTACTTGTTGGATTGTTCTAATTTATGGCATGATAGATTAGGACACGTAAACTTCAACACAATTAAAAGGTTAGTGAACGGAATTAATACCTACGTTTAAAACCGATTCATAAGACAAATGCGAAATTTGTGTTGAAGCAAAATTGGCGAGCACCATTTCATTCGGCAACGAGAAGTACCAAACCACTCGAGTTAATTCATACGGATGTGTGTGACTTAAAACTTATGCAAACTCGAGGTGGGAAAAAGTACTTCATAACGTTTATAGGCGATTGCACAAGATATTGTTATGTATATCTTTTGAAAAGCAAAGATGAAGCTTTAGTAGCTTTTAAAACTTATAAGAATGAATTTGAAAATCAGCTTAATTTGAAAATTAAGATGATTGAAGTGATAGAGCGGAGAGTATGTTGCTCCGTTTGAAGAATTTTGCTCGGAAGCGGGTATAATTCATCAAACGACTGCAACTTACTCACCTCAATCAAATGGTGTTGCAGAACGCAAGAATCGTACTCTTAAGGAGATGATGAATGCGATGTTGTTAAGTTCGCTTACCCCAAAACTTGTGGGGAAGCCATACTTTCTGCGAACTACATTCTTAATAAGATCCCACAAAGGTAAAAATGAAACTCCATATGAGTTATGGAAGGGCGTAAACCGTTATACAAATACCTTAAAGTGTGGGGGTGTTTGGCTAAAGTCGAAGTACCTAAGCCAAAACAAGTAAGAATCGGTCCGAAGACGATCGATTGTGCTTTCATTATGCTAACAATAGTAGTGCATATCGCTTTTTAGTGCACAAGTCAGCTATTCCTGATATAAATGAAGGTATGATCATTGAATCAAGGAATGTTGTATTCTTCGAGAATATCTTTCCGAACAAAGAACGGAAAGAAGAAAGTTTGAGTAAACGGACTTATGAAAGCGCAAGGTTACCTCAAAGTGATGATGAAGAGGAACCAAGACGCGATAAAAGGACAAAAGTAGCTAAGTCTTTTGGTCCCGATTTTCTAACTTATATGTTAGAAAACGAACCCCGAACTATTCAAGAAGCATTGTCTAGTCCGAAGCTCCTCTGCGGAAAGAAGCTATCAATAATGAGATAGATTCCATCATGCAAAATCACACTTGGGAGTTGGTTGATCTCCCACCGGGTTGCAAGCCTTTGGGATGCAAGTGGATCCTTAAAAGGAAGTATAAAGCGAGATGGATCTATTGACAAGTATAAAGCCCGATTGGTAGCTAAAGGGTTTAGACAAAAGGAGGGATATGACTTCTTCGATACATATTCTCTGTCTGAGGATTACGTCCATTCGTGTTCTCATCGCTATTGCAGCTTTGCATAACCTTGAGATACATCAAATGGACGTTAAGACCTTCTTGAATGGGGAACTTGAAGATGAGATTTATATGGAACAACCCGATGGGTACATTGCACCGGTCAAGAGCGAAAGGTGCGTAAACTTGTTAAGTCATTTTATGGACTAAAACAAGCACCTAAGCAATGGCACGAAAAGTTTGACTCGACTATGAAGTCAAAAGCGGTTTCAAGATCAACGAATGTGACAAGTGTGTCTACATTAAAGGTACTACAAATGATTACGTCATAGTATGCCTTTATGTAGATGATATGTTGATTATGGGAAGTAGTCATGATTTAATCATGAAGACTAAGAACATGTTAAAGAAGAACTTTGACATTAAAGATATGGGATTATCTGATGTTATATTAGGGATTAAAATCTCTAGAACTTCAGATGGAATTGTCTTGTCACGAGTCCCATTATGTCGAGAGCATACTCGAGGAAGGTTTAATGCTTTTGACCTCGGCTAAGACACTGTAGATCTAAGTCTACACTTGGCCAAGAATAAGCGAACAGTTTCTCATTTGGAATATGCAAGGGTAATTGGCGATCGATGTACTTAACGAATCTGTACACGCCCGGACATTGCATATTCAGTGAGTAAACTAAGTAGGTTCACAAGTAACCCAAGTACGGATCACTGGAAAGCCGTGACAAGGGTACTTAGATATTTAAAGTATACCATGAACTATGTGTTAGTCCAAGTGGCTACAATAATCTAGAGGGGGTGAATAGATTATGCCGATTTTTCGCAAATCACCCTCTTTTTGAAACAACGAGTAGACAACAAAAGTGTAAATGCGGAAAATAAACAACACTCGTTGATTTAAAGAGGTTCAACCCACCAGGGCCTAATCCTCTACCACCCCAAGTATCTCGGGATGGATTTTAAAAAAAAAAAAGATTTTATTAATTTACAAAAATTAATACAACACCTTGAGGATTACCACAACCCTCTTTCACCACCTTGAGGATTACCACAACCCTCTTACAACACCTTTGAAGATTACCACAACCTTCAAACACCTATCACCTAGATCACCCAGTGTATTCTTACCACAAGAATACTCACAAGGATGTCTTGTGTTGAATGATGACCAAAATCAAGATTACAACTCAATAAAGATTGATACAATATGAGTACAAGTGTAATCAAGAATTGAAAGCCTAGACCTCAAATAAGTGCAAGTGAAAGTGCTTAGGCTAATACAACAAGATATAGAAGTGTTTGCTTTGTATGCTCTTTTTGCTTGTAGTAAGTGTTGTGTCTTGTTGCTTGAATGAAGCCTCTATTTATAGGAGAGGACTTGGCTTTCATTTCCGGACATTAGCTCCTCCTCGGGGAGTGATTTCTGCAAAAGAAACCATTTAAAATGATCAAAATAGCTGTTAGAAATCAATCCCACAAAATAGGGAAAAGTTATCCAAAACGCAAGCGAATAGTTTCTTTGATAAACATGGGGTTCGCCGGTCGTGTGAGAGATAAGATTGAAATTGAATTCTGCGAATTTTTACACAAGGACCGGTCGAAGGGGAGTGCGACCGTGTCGCCGCCTTCTTATGACGGTTGCCCCAGCGATTTTACGAAAAGAGAATGCGGAATAAAAATCCAACTTGCAGTAGGTCGTCGCCCGCGGTCGATCGGTCGACCGCACGGCCGTCTCGCCTGCTTTTTCTTACGTCCCATTTTTGTTTCTCACTCAACTCAGTGCGGGTTGCCTATGGGCGGCGGTAGGTTGAGCTGAAACAAATGTGTTGTCCAATATTTTATTGAAAATAAACTTTAAGAAATACTCAGAAAAATAGTAAACATATTTTAAGTTGATCGGAAGTATTTAGACAACATTTAGGGACATAGTTTTGGTTTAAAAACATATTTGAACAAAATCGAACATAATCATCAAAATCATGATAAAAACATTTATCTAACAAACTCCCCTTTTTGATGATTACAAACCAAAACAATTTTCTTGAGGGCGATTTTAAAACCAAATAAAATTTTCGGTTTTATGAGTAAACTATCCGTTAGAAGTATTTCATACAAAGCTCCCCTATTTATGAGCATATCAACAAACGATTATTATTAGTAAGAAGCACAAGCTATAACAAGCTTATATAGATTGCATCATGAGCTAAGCTCCCCCCTGTCACAAAGCTTATAATCAATTTCATCCGAGTCCAAAATTCAAGCTATGGACTAGGTATTAGAGTCCACAATACTTATTGCGAGCTTTTATTAGCTTTTCTTAAGCTAACGAGCCAACTTCCCTGTTTCTCCCCTTTGGAATCATCAAAAGAATGTTAGAATGGTGAAAACACCATACAATAATATCAAAGTGCGCCAAAGGGACGATTTATCAACCGTTGAGTAATTTAAGCGTAATAATTCAAGGAAAATGGGAGAAATGTAATATGAAGAGTTCATACGCTTGTTTTGTTTGTCAAAACATGATCTCAATAGGTAAGGGAAACGTTTGAAAGCAAGAGAATCATGTATAAGTTTTGAAATATTCATTGCGATATATCATCGAACACCTTGCGTGCGTTAAAAATAAAAGAGGTTGTATATAACCTTTGTAAATGGTTCAAGCCAAAAATTTCAACATCAATTCAAGCCAATCATCATACATAACAACACTACAACCAAGCTAATCATGATCATACGAAAAATACATCAAAAATATTCAAGAAACTTGAAAACTCAAGGGTTCCACCCAATTGAGTAAAAAAGCGAAATTCTTACCATTTGATCGGAAAGAGTGATCCATAATGATGATGATTATGCTATATAATGTCCATGTTGTGTAAGAGATGCATGAAATCCATTTTTGAATGAAATTTGAGTGAATTTGGCAAAGGGACGAAAAATGGCCAAAAATTTGTTAAAATGAAGTTGAAGACGAACGTTTAAAAGCCAAAATATAGCTTAGGGCGGCCGATCGAGGTTGAGGGCGGCCGAGGTTGAGGTTGAGGCGGCGGTTGCCTCAACTCTTTCAAATTTGTTTTGTCGATTTTTCAAAATCCGAATTTTCAACCAAAAATCCGATTTTTCGCCCCTAAGTTTTAAAAATGTGCAAAATGCAAACGTAAGCTTCATTCAATATGCATTATGCCTAACCGAGCTCGTATTGAAGAAAAAGTCTCGGAAGATAGCGGTTTTTTGTGAAAATATCCGCTAATTGATCTTGAGATGGTACAAAGGATATCTCAATTTTACGTTTTGAAACACAATCCCTTAGAAAGTGATGTCGAATCTCAATATGTTTAGTACGGTTATGATGAACCGGGTTTTGAGCAATATTTATAGCGGATATATTATCACAAAAGATATGTACATTTTCAAAAGAACATTTGTAATCCGCTAAGGTTTGTTTCATCCAAAGAAGTTGAGTACAACAAAATGCGGCGGAAATATATTAAACCCGGCCGTTGAAAGAGAAACACAATTTTGCTTCTTTGAAAACCAAGAAACTAGGCAATCGCTAAAAATTGACATGATCAGGAAGTACTTTTCCGATCATCAATATTTCCCGCATAGTCCGAATCACTATAACCTTTAAGAGAAAAATTTTCATTCTTTGGATTAAATAAACCATATTGAATGGTGCCTTTCAAATATCGAAAAATCCTTTTAACGGCACTCATGTGAGATTCTTTGGGATTGCTTTGAAAACGAGCGCATAGGCATACGGCATGAAGAATGTCCGGTCTACTAGCGGTTAAATAAAGTAAACTACCAATCATACCTCGATACTTTGATTCATCCACGGACTTGCCTTTCTCATCTTTGTCAATTTTGACATTTGTTGCCATAGGAGTAGAGACGGTTCTTCCTTCTTTCAATGCCGAACTTTTTCAAAAGTTCTTTTGTATACTTTGATTGCGAAATATAAATACCTTCTTGACATTGCTTAATTTGAAGTCCAAGAAAAAGTTAAGCTCCCCCATCATACTCATCTCGAATTCTCCTTGCATTAACTTAGAAAATTTCTTGCACAAAGAATCATTAGTAGCACCAAAGATAATATCATCAACATATATTTGCACAAGTAAACAATCTTGCCCTTTTTCAAAAACAAATAAAGTTGTATCAACTTTACCTCTTATAAAACCATTTTGTAAAAGAAAATAACTAAGTTTATCATACCATGCACGAGGTGCTTATTTTAAACCATACAAGGCCTTTTTAAGTTTATAAACATCATTAGGCCTAAAAAAATTTTCAAACCCCGGAGGTTGTTTTACATAGACTTCTTCTTGAATAATACCATTTAAGAAGGCGGATTTAACATCCATTTGGTAAAGTTTGAAATTTTTAAAGCAAGAATAGGCAAGCAAAATACGAATAGCTTCTAAACGTGCTACGGGTGCAAAAGTTTCATCATAGTCAATACCTTCTTCTTGACAATACTCTTGAGCTACTAACCTTGCCTTATTTCGAACAATGTTGCCTTGATCATCAAGTTTGTTAGGAAAACCCATTTTGTGCCAATAATGGTTTGAGAAGGAGGACAAGGTACCAATTCCCATACATCATTTCTTTCAAATTGATTCAACTCCTCTTGCATCTCTAGAAACCAATCCTCATCCTCAATAGTTTCTTTAGCATTTTTAGGCTCTTTTTGAGAAATAAGAGCTTTCTCGGCAAATTTTCTCCGAGTCATCACTTTGTCAAGGGGATCACCAATAATAAGATCTTTTGGGTGATCTCCCTTAAATTTCAATGCAACGGGAAGATCCGAGATATCACCTCTATCTTCTTGAGGACTATTTGAAGTGGACGGTTGATCATTTGATGTAGACGGTTGATCATCAATTTGAACAATTTGTTCAATAATATTTTCCTCATCACTTTCATCATTAGGAATTCTTTCAACTCCCGAAGCTTCATTGAATTTAACATGGATGGATTCTTCAACAACTCCACTAGTCTTATTGTAAACCCGATATGCTTTGCTTTTTGTTGAATATCCCATAAATATCCCTTCATCGGCCTTAGGATCAAGTTTGTCCAATTGATCCTTGGTATTCAAAATAAAGCATTTACAACCAAATATCTTTAAATAACTAATATTTGGAGTTCTACCTTTCCAAAGCTCATATGGAGTTTTATTCATTTTAGGACGAATATAAACTCGATTAATGACATAGCAAGCGGTACTTACGGCTTCGGCCCAAAAATACTTTGGAGGTGAAAATTCATTGAGCATGGACCGACTCATTTCTTGTAATGTCCGATTTTTCCGTTCGGCTACTCCATTTTGTTGAGGTGTCCTTGGAGCCGAGAAATTATGAGCATATCCTTTGGTTTCACAAAATACTCTAAATTCACCGTCAAATTCTCCACCTCGATCGCTTCGAATAGACTTGATAGTATCTTATTTTTCATTCTCAATAAGTCTACACAACTTAACAAACTCATTAATGGCATCGTTTTTATTTGTAAGAAAAAGAGCCCAAGTATATCTCGAATAATCATCGACTATAACAAAAGTGTAATGTTTTCCACTTAGACTAGCCGTACCAATATCCCCATACAAATCAAGGTGAAGCATTTGTAGGGGTTTGGTTGTGGAAATTTCAGTTTTGGGCTTAAAACTACTCTTAATTAATTTGTTCTTTTGACAAGTGTTACATAAGCCAAGATTTTCAAAATTCAATTTGGGTAGTCCTTTCACATGTTGGTTTTTGTAAATATTTTTCAAATTCTTGTATCCAACATGTCCAAGTCGCCTATGCCATAAACTAGTTAAATCATTATTGGCGACTAAACAAGAAACATTTTGACTAACCAAATCACTTGTACAAATTTTGTAAAGATTGCCTTTTCTATTTGCTTCACAAATAATTTCACCATTTTTAAGTATAAGGCATTTTTCTTTATTAAAGGAAACATCATATTTTCAATCACAAAGTTGGCTAACACTTATCAAATTAAACTTAAGCCCTTCAACTAATAGAACATTACTAAGAGAGAAAGAAGAGTTACCAATTTCTCCATTTCCAAGAATTTTTCCTTTGCCATTCGAACATGACCATACCTCTTCTTGGAGTTTGATGTTGGTAAAAGTTCTCTCCTCCCGGTCATATGGCGTGAACATCCGCTGTCCACGAGCCATTTTGAATCTTCCATTGTGGTTATAGCCCCTATTACCTCATTGTTTTCATCGTCTATACCATGAGACCGTGTTCGGTTTCTCCTTCCTCATCGGTTGTTTCGAGTAGTTCATCCCATGTTTTGACTTCCGCATTTAGAGCCTTCTTTTTTGTGAAAGGCTTCCTTTTCTTTTGCTCCTCTTCGTCGAGCTTCGGGCAATCGGCAATGAAGTGCCGGGTTTTCGCATTTAAAGCAAGCATTATCTCTTGGTTTTCTTGCTTTATTTTTATTCACAAATTTTGCAAATTTTCGAACAAGTGCGGCCGTCTCCTCATCATCATCATCATTATCATAGTATGCATTATTAGAAGAAGAAGCAAGACCTTTAGGATTAATTTGCATACCCGATTGATTTGTGGATGGTTTGGAGTTTTTCCTCTCCTTGAGATAGACTTCATAGATGAGTAGATTTCCAATAAGCTCATCAAACTTGAGTGTCTCAAGATTTTGTGCCTCCGTGATTGCCGTTACTTTTTCGGACCATGAGTAGGGAAGTGCATTTAATACCTTGGTCACCTTGTCTTCTTCGGAGATGACTTTGCGAGGGCCACAAGTGGATTAACAATATTGTCAAGCCTTTCCACCATTTTGGAGATGCTTTCGCCATCATACATGTTAAAGTTTTGAAGTCTTTAACAAGCATGGTCTTTCTTGCTTTCTTGACTTTCTTAGTCCCTTCATAGATTGTCTCCAATTTTTCCCAAACCTCATGCCGACCTTATGCCTCTTATGCGATTGTACTCGGTGGCGGTAAAGAGAACAATGCAAAATATTTAAGGCCTTACCGTTTAGAGAAAAAGCCTTTTTGTCGTTTTTCATCAAACTCCTTGAAAGGTTTAGGAGCCAAGGTGCCATCCTCCGATTTCTTTGTTGGTTGATCAACTCCTTCAATAACCACATTCCAAATGTCGAACCCGCACTTGTAGGAAGCACTCCATACGGTCTTTCCAAAATGCGTAGTTGTTGGCGTCGAATAGTGGTGGCTTATTGGTGGAGGCGCCGGTGGTGAGATGAGCATCATTTGTAGCCATGGATCTTTCCTCTTTACTCGAACGAGCTAGCCAAAGAGTTTGGCTCACGATACCACTTGTTAGTCAGTGGCTACAATAATCTAGAGGGGGTTGAATAGATTATGCCGATTTTTCACAAATCACCCTCTTTTTGAAACAACGAGTAGACAACAAAAGTGTAAATGCGGAAAATAAACAACACTCGTTGATTTAAAGAGGTTCAACCCACCTAGGGCCTAATCCTCTACCACCCCAGTATCTCCGGGATGGATTTTAAAAAGAAAAAAAGATTTTATTAATTTACCAAAAATTAATACAACACCTTGAGGATTACCACAACCCTCTTTCACCACCTTGAGGATTACCACAACCCTCTTACAACACCTTTGAAGATTACCACAACCTTCAAACACCTATCACCTAGATCACCCAAGTGTATTCTTACCACAAGAATACTCACAAGGATGTCTTGTGTTGAATGATGACCAAAATCAAGATTACAACTCAATAAAGATTGATACAATATGAGTACAAGTGTAATCAAGAATTGAAAGCCTAGACCTCAAATAAGTGCAAGTGAAAGTGCTTAGGCTAATACAACAAGATATAGAAGTGTTTGCTTTGTATGCTCTTTTTGCTTGTAGTAAGTGTTGTGTCTTGTTGCTTGAATGAAGCCTCTATTTATAGGAGAGGACTTGGGTTTCATTTCCAGACATTGGCTCCTCTTTGGGGAGTGATTTGCTGCAAAAGAAACCATTTAAAATAATCAAAATAGCTGTTAGAAATCAATCCCACAAAATAGGGAAAAGTTGTCCTGAAAAACGCAACGGATAGTTTCTTTGATAAACATGGGGTTCGGCCGTCGCGCAGAGATAAGATTGAAATTGAATTCTGCGAATTTTTACACAGGGGGACGGTCGAAGGGGAGTGCGACCGGTCGCCTTAGCTGTGACCGGTTGCCCCTTGACGATTTTATTTAAACTGAGAGAAGTTTGGAACAAAAATCCAACTTGCGAGTACAGTCGCCCGCCGGTCGACGGTCGACCGCACCGTCGCCCACCTGGTCGACCGTGGCCGCCCGCCCTTTTTCTTACGTCCCATTTTTGTTTCTCGGCTCAACTCAGTACGGGTTGCCTATAGGGCGACCTGGTTGACTGAAACAAATGTGTTGTCCAATGTTTTATTGAAAATAAACTTTAAGAAATACTCAGAAAAATAGTAAACATATTTTAAGTTGATCGGAAGTATTTAGACAACATTTAGGGACATAGTTTTGGTTTAAAAACATATTTGAACAAAATCGAACATAATCATCAAAATCATGATAAAAATATTTATCTAACACTATGGAATACTTTATACAAGATATCCAGCAGTATTAGAAGGATACTGTGATGCCAATTGGATATCAGACACAAAAGACTCCAAGTCCACAAGTGGATTTGTTTTCACAATAGGTGGAGGAACGGTGTCGTGGAAGTCTTCTAAGCAGATGTGCATAGCTCGATCCACTATGGAATCCTTGTTCATTGCTTTGGATAAAGCTGGAGAAGAAGCAGAATGACTTAGAAACTTCTTAGAGGATATTCCTTGTTGGAATAAGCATGTGCTTTCTTTGTTATGATACAATTGTGATAGTCAATCAGAATCGGAAGGGCACAAAGTAGTATGTATAATGGTAAGTCTAGACATATACGTCGGAGACACAATACCATTAGACAGTTGATTTCGAATGGGGTTATTTCGGTTGACTACATGAAGTCAAAGGAAAACCTTGCGGATCCGCTTACAAAAGGCATAAATCGAGATCAACTGTATAAATTGTTAAGGGGAATGGGTTTAAAATCCACAACTTAAAGAATGTTCATAGCGGTAACCCAACCTTGTGAATTGGAGATCCCAAGACCTTGGTTCAATGGGACAACTAAGTTATGAATGTTGAACAACTTGGAAAATGTGTTAGCTCATTCTCGATACATCCTAGTGTATTTAAACCTGCTTTGAATGTGGTGAGGTTAAGTTTAAGACTTTTAATGATTCCTATACCGAAAGATGGAGTATTGCGGGGATACTCTTCAATAGGAGATCACCTATATAAGTGAGAAGTAATGGCCGCTTCAAATGAAACACTTATGAATCTAAGATATGGTCCAGGGCGAAATGGACACAACGTGAGAACAACAAGTGTTAGAGTTGTTATTGTGTAAATCTTGTTGTCTCGGTTTACAAAGCGGTGAGTAGTTCAAGACATCGCGTCACTAAGCGGCTAGTAAACCGAGAGTATTTTACTAAGGAAGGTTCAAAGCCACAAGCTACCTATCTCGATGCAATAACGATTCGCCGAGACTTTCAAGCTTAATCTGCATACACGCATGCATTAATTTCATTCATGTGGGGATTGTTGGAATTGGTCTTTGAGAAATGGGTGTCGACCCGATTTTGACCAATTAATTAAGTGGTTTCCATTTGTGAAAAATGAAATTAAATTATTTGTAAAAATTCTACTAAGAGAGTAGATGAGAATAACATTTGGAATTTCTCAAAACCGATTAGGGTGAATGAGAAATTAATGCTAGAAGTTAGCCACTTAATACAAATAAATGGTATGGAAAATGGAAAATGTGGCGGAGGAGAGATGCTCCATCCCACATAGGAAAAATGAGGCAAAGTTGCACACTTTATTTATACCAAGTTGGACAAATGGGTTTGGGCACTTAGGGGCACCCAAGTTTTAAAGGGAGAGGACCTACATCTTGTGGGTTTGGTCAAAGACACACTTACCTGCCCCACACGCCGCCGCCCGCCGGCCATCCGGATCCGGTCGCGGGCCTGGGCTTGGGCTTGAGGCCCTTATACTTTTTGGACCAAAAACCTTTAATATAATTAATTAATTAATTTTGTAATTAATTAAATTAAATGGATTTAATTAATGTAAATTAATTAAATCGAGTTCAACATGTGACCTTGACGAAGATACCAGAGCAAGTTCTAGAATTCAAATCAACATGAATGACACACTCAATCTCAACAAGACTGCATAAGATGAAAGCAGTAAAGGCTCAAAAGCTCACAGGCTTGTACATGCATAATTCAAAGTATATTCACCATGATCCCAATAATCACATGCTCCATATTAATTATTCTCAACCCGGTCAACTCACACTCAACATCCAATTCAAAACAACACAAACCGATCCGCAAATGCTCCCAAGATCAAGATCACAATCAACACAACAAACACACAATAGCGGTCAACTCACTCCTAACAACTAGGAAAGCGATAAACGTGCTAAAGCGATAAACGTGCTAAAACCATAAAAAATTTCAAACATCTAATGCAATGCAACCTATATGCTCTAAATGCAACTAAATGAACGCAAACGCCAGACCCATCAAAAAACAATACCACCTCTCCCCCCAAACTTGAATGAAATTATAGCGCATAGAAGAGAAGGTAGAATTTCAAAGAAAAGTGTGGACAAGACTGGATTCTTGTAGGGGTGGCGACGGAAAGTGGCCCCCGGGAGATATGCCACATTTGTATCGATGCATCGTTTGCAATATCTCCAACTCCCGCTGCTCTTGGGGTTTTGTGAAGAAAAGTGACCTCTTGTGCGTCTTAATATTGATTCAGCTGACCCACGCACGGGTTGCCCGTGCTGGGGTCGAACATCAGTTTCTTTTTTTTTTTCGATTTTTTTTTTTATTCTTTTTTTTGAATTTTTTTTTTTTTTGAATTTTTTTTTTTTGAATTTTTTTTCGATTTTTTTTTTTTGATTTTTTTTTTGTTTTTTTTTTTTTTGAAAAACAAGGAAAAATCCTAACCTATGGAAAAAAAATAAATCATATCTTCGAAAAGGGAAAATAAACCAAGAAAACATGGGAAGAAATAAAACAAAGAACTGTTGGGTTGCCTCCCAACAAGTCAGCTTCATTTAACGCCTAGAGCTTGACGCCTGAACTCTCATGGATTTGTGCCTCCTTTGAATGCATATATTAGCCGCTTTGGGTCATGGTCAAGTGCCAAATTTGCATTGTTTGCACCTAATATTGCATACTTGGGAGTTCAAGCAAGGATTGGAGTCCTGGTGTTGGAACTTTTTATTTGAGTTACGCGCATGGTGTCGCGTCGCGCACGCATAGTCTGTGCTCGTCTCCTTCCTCGGAATAGTTTTCTTATGGCATCTCGCACGCACGCTTGCCGCGTACACGCACGGTCTGGTCTGTTCCTTGTCCTGTTTTTGCTCCTTTTCGGTACCACACGGGTTGAAAGTGCATAGACACACACACCGTGTTTGGTTCCGAATTTTCTTGCTTTTCCAGGATCTCCGCTCCTCGTGTTCGATACCAATCCTTAGATGAATGGCACTACATTGTTCCTTCGTGTTGACTTGGTGTTGCTCAAAACCGGCACTCTTGATGTTGTCCACCAACGATCGTGGCTAATCGCTAATCTGGGCTCCAAGATTTTCCAATTGTGTGCCCGAGTGTTAGCCAATTGTACTATTTTATCCACTTAGCCTCATGTTTGTTGAACGGTTCCTTGTTTCATTCATAAATACAAAGTGAGGACGTCCTCCATAGATGGCTTTGCCTCCAGGATAATAAGACGTAGGAGTAGGATTATTCCGAGAATTGTAGGAATTCGATTATTGTAATAATTCGCTTCCTCCATCGAAGCGGATGTTCGTGCACTACCCGAACCAACTCAAAGAAACAAACAAATCAAATACCAGAGTAGAATTAAACAACAAATAAAAAGAAAAAAATATCTAGATTAAGAATAGTTCTATTTATCGCAATATTAGTACTAAAAATTTGATTAATCCCAAGAACGGCGCCAAAAACTTGTTCGCCTATTTTCTTAGCTTCACCGCAAGTGTACGGATCAGTTTATAGAATAGGGTTTGCAAGGTCGAATCCACATGGGGATTAATAAATTAATGTACTAAGTATTGGATTATAATAGTCTATTTTTATCTAAACTATCGAAATTTGAAGGTTTGGTTTTATTACTACTAAAGCGTAAATTAATCCTAAAATAACAAAACAAAGAGCGATTAAAAGATCAAGTATGAATGGATGGATTCTGGGTTATGGTTTCAATTAATATCCCATTTTTATGCTCGTGTTAAGCAAACCAAGGTTAAACATATTCTTCTCTATAGACCAATCACCAAAGTAATTTACCCTCTCTCTCGAGATGTATGTAAAAGCGTTGATTGGAATATCTATGTTAAAGATCTCTACTCAACATGAGATATCCAACTCCCAAAAGTTCAAAAGATTAAAAGATCTCACAACTATTCATGGACTTCTCAATCATGCAATCTATTTGTGTCAAGTACTCAAGATCTAGTATTGAAACTCATCGGTTAGAATTATGAATCAATACATCAAACAAGTTTAGATCAAAGGCCTTTTGATAAAACAAGAATTAAAGCAAAGTACTTGAATAGAGAAAGAAAACATTAACTTCAATTATCCTTAATCATCACATAAAAGTGTTTATTAATCTACTCCCAAACCCGGAATCACAAGTGTTTTAGCCGGACATTGAAGATAAACAATTCATAGACAAATTATCCATAATCAAAATCTAACTAATTGAAATACGATACTATGGAATGAGTGACTCGGGGATGATGACGATCTCTCGATCTATCTTCAATCCTCGAAGGTGTGGTTGCGGTCTTGATCGATCTCTCCAAGTTTCCCGTGGAAAATCGCTCTTTTCTCGGTTTCAGGATAAAAATCGGTTTGTGTGTCCTGTTTGTGGCCGCCCCAGGTCTATTTGTACTTTGATTGGGTCGAAACCTAGTTGAAAATGGATCAGACTGTTTTTCCCGAGAGAGCACGGCGGGGTGCCCCTTTGGCACGGGCTGCCCGTCTTGATAGATATTATACACTAATATTATTATTATATGTACCGCATTTACAAATTGTCCAATTCCGGCGGAGCACGGGCACGTGTGCATACGCACGACCAGCCCGTGCCCCGCCAAACATCCGAATTAGCTTATGGGGTCTTCATAAGAGTTGTAGCTCTCTCTCTTAGCTTTCCGTAGCCACTTGAATCAGCTTGATATCAATTTTGTAGAGAGTTATGGCCAAATTACTAAAACCGCCCGATCCGCCGAAATTCCCAGACGCGTTTGGACGTTCGAGATAAATCCCCTCGTTGTTTGATCATCCATGCTTCTTTTGACACACGAATCATTACTATGACTCTAGACTCAATATAATTGGCTTCCAATTGGGTGTAATCGCTCGATTCTTGATCTTCTAGGTCGCAATGCTCGTATTTGTCACAAAATCACTCCAAATATTGTTAAATACCTACAAAACGAGCAAAACGTAATATCTTTTCCACAAGGAGCGAATATATACCATTTCATATGAGTTATTGCATGTTTATAAACAATTATAGCCATAAATATGCCCTAAAATACATGCAAAATACATGTCAATCACACGGCAGAGCACGGCCCGTGCGGCCTGGTCGTGCTCCAAGAGAAAGTGCGTCTGTTCAAATAAAATGTGCTTTTCGAGCCTACTGACGCGATTTTCCGTGCGGGCGCCGTTGCCTATATTAATAATGGAGCCCCTACCGATGAAATAACACACGAAATTAATAAGAAAACATAAAATCGAGCATTGCATTTTGCATGATTGCCCATTTTCCTCCTTGAAAGCTTGAAAGTAATCAAACACTTTGCTTGTTCATTTGTTGTTCGATTTTGTTGTCTTTAACCCGAATCATTAAAAGTCGTTGTATCTTAGAGGCGACCATCACGAATCCGTAAGCACTTGTATACGGAGCGTTTTTCGTCTTGCGGAGAGAGAATCGGTCGGCGCCGACTTAAACCATACACTATTTCCACCATCTTCTTTCAAAACAGAAGCCTTCACTCCACATAAACTTCTCCAACAAGTTTGTTGGAGAGAGATGAATTATTACGTAGCTTGCGCAATAACTTAATTCAGGCACAACGCCAGAAAGTGAATGCTCATCGTAGGGACATAGAACTGAATGTGGGAGATCGAGTTTTGGTAAAATTGCAACCTTATCGCCAAACTTCGGTTGTTCGTCGTCCCTTTCAGAATTAACTAGAAGGTATTTTGGCCCATACCCTATAATTGAAAAGCTCAGTCCCGTTGCTTATAAAGTGGGTCTGCCACCTGAAAGTAAAATTCATCCAGTTTTTGACGAGGGTCTGACGAGGGGACAACTCTTCCTACTGCAAGTTTTGAATATTATTTAAATAATTTCGAAATATAATGAATTTCATCGAACATCTACTTAATCAAGTTATTTAAGTTTATATTATAATCAACTGAACATTCAACTGAGTGAAATTTGGACCAATAATTTTTGGATTAAACAAGTTATTTTATTACATTTTCTATATCATTGCAGGCATGACCTTTGTAAAGTCATGGCGGTATGAATTAATGATGCTATGATGACTATGGCGGTGCGAATTAATGATGGCTGTATGGTTTACTTCAGTGACTCCAAAGTACTGAAACATAGCCTTATCCATGTTGCATACACAAAATATCACATATATCCTTATCTTTTGTGTTTTGACTCTTATTATAAACTCCAATACGCATTAAGTATTTCTATATTTGAGATAGGAGCTAGATACTGATAACATAACCTTTATAGATAATATACTTAATACTTAATAGTTATAGACCACACAGTGTTGACTCTATAAAAGTTAAAATACTTATTGATCCAATTTTGATTATGCAAGTTCTAATTGTGCAAATTTGTTCTACAAGTCGTCGTGCAGTTTTGTTCTACATATTTTGTGCAATTTTAGTTTTAACTAGGTATTTTAACGTTTTATTCGTTCACATAATACACTTATTCTTTAACCAAAATCTCAAAATACTTACACTCAAAATACATATAACCGTTAAATAACACATACTAAAATCATTGTTTTGACTAAAGGCAAAATCGTCAATTACCAAGAAAACAATGTATGTTAAGAAATTACATGACTAAGATTGTCAATCTGTAAGGACTAGTAGTAGCCAATAATACTGACTTATTGAGTGTCATCTACTCCATTTAATGTTTCATCTTATATACTTATGAATTATGTAAATGCCATGTGTATGAAAATAGTCACATGTACGCCTTGGAGTGTCGGTAATGATGTAAATCGCAGGATATGCCGCAATAATTTGCAGGCTCCCCAATGCTCCACCTAACTACTCTTAGGCCTCTCCGACTTCGAACTGTTACTCCATTAAAATAGAAAATGAACATATAAAATTGAAGATCTCAATTGATTACGAACAATACACCATATTAGAAGGGCGTTTCCTCATTGGGGGTGGAGGGGGCTTTAAATATTTAATTTTTGGTATTTAAATATTTAATTTTTATTTTTAAATATTAATTTTTGGTATGTAAATATTTATTTTTTATTGATTTAGCCTCCAAAATTAATTAGTCTCCCCAAAATTAAATGTCTAGTTCTGCCCTTCCATATTAGGTACTATTACAATTTACAACCTCAAAATATAAAAATGAAAAACACAGAATTACAAGAAGAAAACTCAACGCAGATCTAAATAAAGCACAATAAAACTTACAACGAGAAACATGACATCGACAATCAAACACTTCAGGAACATAAACACTGATGAAGTCTGAACAACACTAGAAAAGCAAAGTAAAAAGCTTTTTGGTTTATTACTTAAAGAAACCGCCGGCCGCCTTCATCAAATCCCCATATCCACTTTCCGACTTCGATGCAGGCTCCTCAGCCTTTTCGCCGGACGGCTTGTGCAAGAACCCTTCTGCCATCTTAACATAATCCCCAACACCGCCGCCAGATGGCTTCTCGCCCTCAGTGGTTTCACTAGTGGTGGGAGCGGTTTTCACATCGGCGGCGGGGGGCGGAGCGTCGGCTGTGGTGTTTTTGTGGTCGCCGGAAGCAGGGGCGCCAGGGTGTTATAGTGGCGGAGATAAGTTTCGGCCTGGTCGACGTACTTTCCGACGCCCTTGGTCTCGTCGAGCTTGCCGTAATCTGAGGCGGCGTCGAGGAGATCAGCGGCGGCGGCGCCGGCGATTTTAGCCTTGTCGCACTTGTCGCCGAGCTGGGCCTGAGTGGCGAACTCTTTGGCGCTGGAGAAAAGATCGTGGTTTGCGGGATGGGCCGGGTTGGGCTGATCGGAAGTGGGCTTGGATTGGTCACCTTTGGCTAAGCCTGATAAGAAATCCATCGGAGAAAATTTAGAGAGGAAATGAGAGAGTAAAGGAAATTGAATTTTGTGGTTGTGTGTGGAGAACTGGGAGAAATGGGGGCCATAAATAGGCGGTTTGAGAAATTGGATATTTTTAAGTGTTGTGAACGTGTCGGTAGCTAGTGGGATGGATACACGGCCTTTTTTTTTTTCTTTTTTTAAGGGAGAGGGCCGAAAAATAAATAAAACGAAAAAGGAGTTGATCACAAGACCGATCAACTACTATGAGGTGGGATTCTCATTAAAATCTTCTAATATAAGACCTATTCTTGTGGGAAAAACACTTTTAAGAATAAAGATTACCCCTGAACAAAGGTGTAACGCCCCAGTTTTTAAATATTCAAGTAATTAAATAAAAGAGCTATAAAATACATATTTTATAAAACAAAGCATGTAGTTAAAATTTTCATCAAAATAAATAGAAGCACTTTAATTCAAACCAAAACATTTATTCTAAAAAAAATTAAAATATTAACCATTAACAATAAGTACTCAAATTAATTAACAAATAAGGGTTCCTAAAAATTCAAATTAAATAAAAATCGTTGATTTTGCATCCACCGCCTCCAATCCTCGCTCGGGCACCTCAACCTGAAAAGTTTTAATAAAAATGGGGTGAGCTTTCAACTCGCTCCGTGGGGACACGTTTGTCATAATTAAATACTTCAATAGGCGTAATCGTAAATATTCAACATGTAATTTTCCTCTATAATTTTCCTCTGACTGACCAGTTACTTTATAGTACTGCGGGCTACCCTGAGGATTCTTTTGATCCCAGACCTATTTATGGTCACTGACTAACATGATTTCCTCTTTCCACGTTGCACATAAACGAAAACACATATATGAAATATTTAATAACGACAAACAATACTTGAATAGAAATATCCCCACCTCAACTAATTTCTGTTAATCCGCGTAGTAACTAAAACGATTATTCTAATCCTCTTAAGTTCTCGATTCTTGAATCTGATTTTAGAGAAATGGGGTGAAGTTTGTAAAGGAAAATTTTCAATTTATAAAGTTGAATTCTGGAATTTATGATTGAGAATTAAGTTCTTACATTAAAAATTATAACCCTTCACCTTTCATATTCTTTTAATTAAGTTTGAGTCCTTCTAAATTCATAACTGAAATTCTATTAAATGTGGCTAATTAAAATTATATTTTTCTGATTAATAAAATTATAATTCATATAATAATAATTAAAAAATACGGGATATTACAAAAGGTAAATAATGTTCATACGAAAATAACCACAAGGCGGTTACCTAGCTGAGAAACCCTAAAACAAAAGAAAAAGAGTCGAACCAGCCCAAAAACAGGAACTGGGATGATGTACCGCAATACAAGAAGTGTACCGTTGTACACTAAAAGAATAAAAAACAAAAAACGGTTCTCACATATGTATCGCGGTACAGAGACACTGTACTGCAATACAGACTGGGAGAATTCCACAAGTCCAAACTCAATGTAAATCAACCCCTATGAACGCCTAACATGAAAAGGATAAATAATATTCTCAGAAAGAACATCCTTGATGAATCCTGGGAATGAATCCCACCAGCAAGTGCCACAACGGAAGGCATATTTCGAAAGCACAAGAGCAACCCTATTTGCTTCCCGAAATACATGAAACACCCGAAACTGCACAAGGCATAAGGGAGTGTGTTAAAATACCAAATACCACATCACCTTTTTTAAACCCTCGACTCCTTCCCACGTTATTTCTCTCTGACTGAGCTCTATTAAAAAAACACATATTAAGGAGTGTGTTAAAATACCAAATATATACTTGATTAATCATAAATTTTGCTTTGGAACAAACAAATTTAGGCATTAGCATTAGTTGGAAAACTATACATTTAAGGATAATTTGGAAAAAAAACTTTTTTTCACGACCTTGAAATTGTAAAATATCATTATTTTTGGAAAAAAAATCATATATCAATATGTCAGTTATTTTAAATAGGATTGAGTATACTTTACGTTCCACATATTGCAAATATAATTTTATTTATTTAATTGGTTTAAGTTGCAAATTTTGGCACAACTGAAGATTTTTCTCAAACATTGGTTCATTGGAACCAAGCTGATTATGTATATAAGCAGGTTTCCCATACTTTTCTTCTTGCCGAAGTAGGGAGATAATTTCAAAAAAATTAAGAGATTTAGGGCGCGGCGCAATTGAATATGCTTTTATTTTGAAAATTTTTATTTTACTAGAGAATAGTGGTAAAAAAAATTGGAAGGAAAAAAATGAATTTTGAGAGTGTGATTGGATGTGAGATAAAAAAATAATGATGAAAGTTGATTTGATTTAAAGATAGTAAAATGATTGGATATGATTGGTAGTTAGAAATGTGTGAGTAAGTAAATATGAAATTTGTGGGAGAATGTGTAATAATGATTAGTTTTTTGTGAAAAAATGTGTAGATGTGATTGATAAGAGCAAAAATGAGAAAAAGTAAAAGTGGGAGAATAGTATATTTTCTGAAAATTTTCATAAACAATCGCATGTTTGATCAAAAAAAATTCTCTAGCGGGACAAAAATGGAATCTCTTTCATATCCAGTCACAACCTTAGGGTTTAACTCTGATCAATACATTTCAAATTAGAGTGAGCGATATATGTAAGCTCGTGGTAATATCAACACACATTATATAGTTAATAAAATTATTTTATCTACTTGCCATGTAACAATAAGGTTAAAATACGCGATAAAGCACCATTTGTTTTTATAAATTCATGTATTCATTTTTTTTTTTTGAAATTGAAAGTAGGATTCTCATTAATCAAACAGATCACCCTGCAACGAATTACAAATAAAAGAAGGAGGAACCTTCTTCCGACATGACACGGACATAGAACCGGTCGCCGCACGAGCTAATTCGTGAGCAACTAGATTCGCCGATCTCTAACAAAAGAACAAGAAACATTTCTCAAGATAAGAAGTAAGTCTTTACATTCCTTAATAATCCTAGAAAAATAAGAATTATCATCCAATTGACCTCTCGATTGCCTTTATCACCAACCAAGAATCGATTTCGATATGTACACAAGCATTTCCACATTCTTTTTTAATCCAACTTAGAGCTTCACTAAGCTTAAAGCTTCAACGACTTCAGGAATGAGAGGTCCCCTGGTTGCACCTTGAATAAGCGCAACAAACTTACCATCACTATCACGCCACACACAACCATAACCAATTTTTTCGAGTCGTTGAAATAGAAAGCAAAGATCAATATTACACTTGACCACCCATGACTCGGTTTTTGCCACTTCTTTGCTCCATCATTAGCACGCATGTTCCAATTGGCTATTTTCGCGACCGAGCCGCCACCATCGAAAGAGAACTAACTAGCAAAATTAAGAATTTGTGAAGCCGCCCCTACATTTGTTATTCCAAACATTATCATTCCTATTTTGCCAAATAGACCATATAATCATAAGCGATTAGGCATTTTTCATCATTAGAGCACCTACTCCAAAGCTCTTGTAGAATAGATAGGAATGATGGATTTACTAGAGAAATCCCATTAAAGCCGGCTCAAGCTCCAAAGATCTTTGGGCAAATGAACAGACTAAAAAAGATGTGAGATCTTTGTTTCAACTCCATTTTTGCAGATTGGACATTGTGGAGATACCTCAACATTTTTTGAAATCAAACACTCTTTTGTTGGCAACACATTTCGACCCGCCCTCCATACTAAATTCGACCTTTTTTGGAATTTTCAAGTTCCAAAGCTCTTTCCAATTGAATAAATGAATGGATTCTGGTTGTTATCCTCAACAAAGACATAACATATTATAACAGTTGTGATGTGTAATTCCTATTTTGCTCCCGACCACATGATTTTATCACTCCATTTCCCTCACTCAAAGGAATCGAATGAATGAGTTGATGATCCCTATCATTAAATAGATCAAAGCAATGATATCTTCATCCCACTCATAAGTCCCCACTTTGAAAGCATTATGAACATAAATATCCTCAACTCATTAGGGCGAAGAGACATATCCATCTTCATCCAGGAAGCCATCTATCCTTCCAAACCGAAATTTGTTTGCCATCCCCTACTTTCCATCGACGCTTGAAACACCAAATCTTTTCTTTGATAAAATACTACGCCACACAAAACTTCGGATTGGGACCAATCTGCGCATCCCATGTTAGACTTGGAAAAGTACTTTGCTTTAAATAGACGGGCCACAAGAGATTGTGGGTTCCGATACAAAAGCGCCAAATTTGTTTGCCTAAGAGAGCAATATTGAATTGGTGTAATCTTGAAATCCAAGACCCCTTGGTATTTGTGAGCACATAATTTTTTCCAAGCTAGCCAATTTATCCCCTTAGAAGCTTCTCCATTTTTACCCCACCAAAAGGAGTTCATCATTACCTCTAGCTCCTTACATAATTCAAAGAGGTAATAAAAAGATACTCATCGCGAGAGAGGAACCGCCGAAACTCTACGATTTTGATGAGAATTTCTTTCCCCGCACGAGATAAGCAGCTTTGTCTTCCACCCTTGAAGTCTTGCCCATACTTTCTCCTTGATAAAAGCAAATATCTCCTTATATTACGCCCAACTAAAGATGGCGGACCAAGGTAAGCTCCGTGATTAGATGTCCGCTGCACGTTTAACAAACTACAAATAGAAAAAGCTTCATCTTCATTTGTATTTGATTGAACGATATCGAGGATTTCGGAAAACTCACCACCGACGACGATGCTTTGGCGTATAGATCAAGACATGATCAATTTCGATACATTCTTCTCTATCGCTCGGAAGAATAGAAAACTGTCATCTGCGAAGAATAAGTGCGTAATACTAGGAGCCCCCTAGCTTGTCTAAGACCACGATTTGGAGCGAAGACTTCTGATTCAAACTCTCCATGAATAATCTTGTAGCGTACAGTGGTCACACACAACATCATCAGATTAACCCAATTAGTGTGGAAACCCAACTTTTGAAGTATCGCTCTTAAGAATGACCATTCAATACGATCGTAAGCCTTGCTCATGTCGATTTTAAGCGCAGCAACTCCTTCTTTACCTTGTGTCTTCCTTTTGAGATAATGGTTTATCTCAAACGCCACCAATATGTTATCTGAAATTAGCCTTCGAGGTACAAATGCGCTTTAACTTTCTGACACGATATCTGGCAAAATAGCTTTCAATCTATTTGTAAGAACTTTGGAAATTATTTTGTAAGCCACATTACACAGAGCAATAGGCCTCAAATCAGTGACTAATTCAGGATTCGCTTTCTTGGGAATTAATACGATATTAGTATCGTTGAATCCCAATGGAAACGAACAAGAATTGAGGAATTGGAGACAAGCTGTTATAATATCTGGACCCGTTATATCCCAAAATCTTTGATAAAATGCAGGGTTCATCCCATCCGGTCCGGGAGATTTATCTGGATGCATACTAAATAATGCCTCTTTAATATCTATCTCAGAGAAAGGCTCCAACAGGTAATTATTTTGGGCTGTTGAAACCTTTGTTCTCACACACTGAACAACAGGTTCAAAATCACAATCCATGGAGGAGAAGAGCTTAATGAAATAACTCACCATATGATTTCCTAAGCCCGAATCCCATTCAAGCCAAGCTCCTTGCGCATTCTTCAGCCTCGAAATAGAGTTATGCCTTTTTCGAGTTGACGCCACTGTATGGAAATATTTTGAATTAGAATCTCCACCCTTGAGCCAGACCAATTTTGCACGTTGTTTCCAAAAGTCCTCTCTTTGTGCAATCAGAGAATTATAGTCCTGTTGAGCAACCTTGAACTCCCTTACGGAATGAATATCTCTACAGCTTCGGAGGGCTCGCATTCTACTCCTGGCAATATCTATTCTTTTCTTAAAAGAATTTCTCAGATTTGTACCCCAATTGAACAAAACCTCACCACAACGACCAATTTTGCTTTGAATATCAAATTCCGAACCACTACTCCAACCTTTAATCACTATATTTCTACAATCCACCTCCCTCAGCCATGCATTTTCGAATCGAAATTTCCGAACTTTTTTGATTCTATACTGAGGTCCAGTTTCCAAGAATATTGGGGAATGATCCGACATAGTAGCGTCCAAATTCCAAATTTTACAATTTGGAAAAATACCAAACCAACTGCGTAGCAAGAGCTGTATGTCCCTTCAATCTTTCTTCAACCCAATGACTTGTACCTCTCCCTCGCTCCCAAGTGTACGGATACCCAACCATCCCCAAATCCACCAAAAACAATCATCAATAGCCGTTCTAAATCCAGATAATAACCAAGACGGATGCGGAACACTACCTCTTTTCTCGTTAGGAGAGATGATGTCGTTGAAATCTCCAATGCAACACCATGGAAGGTTTGATTGTGCTGCTAACTGACGAAGAAATGACCAAGACTCCCGACGTCTATTCCTCTCAGGATACCCATAAAAACCAGTAAGCCGGTAAGTAGCAGTCTCTTTCAGATGAACTTCCACATCAATATGATTAGATGAAAAACTGAGTAAATTGGCCATATTTTTCTCCTTCCATAGAAGTGCAATTCCTCCCCCATGACCCATAATCTTGTCAATGTAAAAATAATCCTTCATACCCAAGTTTAATCCTAATTAATTCAATTTTACTCCTATTAATCATAGTCTCAATAAGAAAAATAAAACAGGTCGTTTTAATTGGACTAAGTCAATAATACCGAATCGTTCGTGGGTTGCAAGCCACACTACGGTTCACTTAAGGTACTATCGTTAGTGCAGGTGGGCCTCGAGACCGAGCCCACCTTTGACGTTTTTGATTCTCGCACCATTAACAACATCCAACTTCCCATAATTTGGCCCAAAGATTTTCCTTATCCACTAGTTGTGACTTTCCACACGGGCGTCGTTTGTGTTCACCACTTGAACCCTCTTTATTACCCCCCACGTCTGTCTCATCCATATTCGAATTTTTGGTAACCGCCCACTCCTCAATATTTGTAACTGCCCAACCACTTTCCACGCCCCCATCACAGAGGATTATCCCACGATCCATGTTTTTTCCGTTCACACATGAAGGACCTTCCGAAAATGTAGGCACGTAACTCGGAGATGCATTAGATGTGGAAAAACCGTTACCTGCCTCCTGGTTGTAGCCGGAATCAGCCGTCGGAAAAGAGCTTCTAAGCCACGGGGAGCCTATGTTATTCTGAGCCTTGCGGGAGGGGGCTTTCAACCAGACACCATAAGCCCTTTCGTCAGTACCTCCTGGAATGTTGAGAAGTTTCTCACAAAACTTGTCAGAGTGACCTATCATCCCACAGTAAAAACAGAACAAAGGAAGACGCTCATACTTGAAATTGATCCACACCCAGTCACCACCGGGTTTTTTAGTTTCATTCTGCGTTTCAGCGGAGTCCTGACATCGAAAGCTATTCGAATCCGCATATAATTTCTCCATACCCCAACAAAGCTCTGTTTATCAGCCTCAATATAAATCCCAATAAAATTTCCAATATCTCTCCCAATTCGTTCCGTCATGAAGCCAAGGGGCAAATCATAGATTTGTACCCATATTTCAGTATGGAATAGTTCTACCTTTGATGGTTGTTCTCCCACGCTTAATCTTTTGGTCAGTAATAACTGATTATCGAATGTCCACGGGCCACTTGAAATGACCCTTGAAAGATCGCTCTCATGGAAAAATTGAAATAGGAACAAGTTAGGACCTAAGTCTTTAATAAACACACCCTTCACAGGACGCCATATGGACGCGAGTGTGTTTTTCATAACCAGGATATTCACCAAACGGTCCGATAGAAAGCGACCAATGAGGCACCAACGATGATCTTGATTTAATTCCTCAACCTCTTCTCCTTCGAGACATAGACCACCAGTTTCCTCTTCCTCTAGTTGTAAACGCCCACAGAGATCTTCCAAAGAAGATGATTCGAAAGCCATGATAGTGACAATTTGATAGGAGAAATAAAATAGAATGAGAAATCACACTTGTCAAAAGACAAGACCAACACACTTGTCAAGACGCAAGATCAACTCTTTCAAAATACTCGTGATTTAAGACTTTTATTCAAACACAATATTAAAGCTTATTGTACTCATGTATTCATAAACAATACATCATGTATAAAATTTATTATGTACTATCACAACCTCAAAACATCAACAAAAAAAAAAAGGAAGAAGAAGAAGAAGCACACACTCATAAAACACAACACAAACCTTAGTGATACACAATAAAACTTAACGAAACACGACAATGACAAGTAAATACTTCATAAACAGGGGAATGGACAACAATAGAAACGCCAAGCAATTGCAAGCTTCATAGTTCATTTCTTAAAAAAACCGCCTGCCATCTTCATCACATTATCCCCATATCCACTTTCCGACTTCGATGAAGGCTCCTGATCAGTCTTTTCGCCGCCGTCGCCGGACGGCTTGCTCAAGAAACCCTCTGCCACCTTAACATAATCCCCAGCACCGCCACCAGCGCCACCAGCTGTTTTTTCATCGTCGGTGGTTTCAGTAACGGTGGCGGCTGCGGGAACATCCGAAGGCTTGTTCAAGAAACCCTCTGCCTCCTCAACATAATCCCCATCACCGCCGCCAGATGGCTTTTCACCGTCGGTGGTTTCAGTAATGGTGGCGCCGGTGGGAGCGTCCGAAGGCTTGTCCAAGAAATCCCCTGCCTCCTTAACATAATCCCCATCACCACCGCCAACTGGATTTTCACCGTCGGTGGTTTCGGTAATGTTTGCGGCGGTGGGAGCGTCCGACGGCTTGTCCAAGACATCCTCTGCCGGCTTAACATAATCCCCATCACCGCCGCCAGCTGGATTTTTACCGTCGGTAGTTTCAGTAATGGTGGGAGCGGTTTTCACGTCGCCAGAATCACCGGCGGCGGCGGGGGGAACGTCGGCTGTGGTGGTGTCGTGGTCGCCGGAAGCAGGGGCGGGGGTGTTGTACTGGCGGAGATAGTTTTCGGCCTGATCGACGTATTTTCCGACGCCCGTGGTCTCATCTAGCTTTCCGTACTCCTTGGCGGCGTCGAGGAGATCGGCGGAGGCGCCGGCGACTTTAGCCTTGTCATACTTCTCCGGCTCGTTGCGGAACTGGGCTTGAGCCGCATCAGCGACTACCTTGGCGCTGGCGAAAAGATCGGAGTTTGTGGGTTCGGTCTGGTTGTTGGGCTGATCGGAAGTGGGCTTGGGCTGATTGCCTTTGGCTAAGCTGGAAAAGAAATCCATTGGGAAAAGATTGAGATGAAATGAGAGGGAAAATGGAAAATGAAGAAAGTTTTGGTTGTGAGGAGAATTGGAGGGAATGGCAGGGAATATATAGGAGGACGTACTGTTGACAAGTTTTTGAGTTTTTCAGTGTTGGGAACGTGTCGTGGCATCAAGGGCTTCTTTGCGGGGCCCTGAGGGGCCCGGTTTATCAATTGAAAAGATTGATCCATTAGAGAAATTTTATTTTAATATATAATTTTGTTTATTATTATATGTCACATATCTAAATAGTGGAACATAAAGGGGTAATTGGCAACATGCACCCTTAAAATACACCTGATTTGCACTGTGCACCCTAAAATTAGATTTTTGGCATTTTGCACCATTAAATTAGGTGTTTCTTTGCACTATGCACCCTAAAGCAATTTTGAGTGCAATTTTTAGATTTTAGGGATTTTGGCAAGGGTATTTTGGTCATTTCAACAATAAACTTACGTAATAAATATTATTTGAAAAAAAACCTTACGTAATATTTTTTATTTGAAAAGAAAAACCGAAACTTACGCAATAGTTTTTTATTTGAAAGAAAACTTATGTAATAGTTTTATTTAAAAATATTTACGTAATAATTTTTATTTGGAAAAATAAACGAAAAAAAATATTATGCAAGTTTTTTTTCAAATAATAATTATTACATAAGTTTTCGTCTTTCTTTTCAAATAAAAATTATTACATAATCTTTTTCAAATAAAAATTCTTACATAAATTTTCGTCCTTTTTCATATAAAAATTATTATGTAAGTTTCTTTTTTAAATAAAAAAATTATTATGTAGGTTTTCGTCTAAATTAATGTATATTCTTGTATGATAGAGTTATAATATATATTTATTTTAACTTAAATTTAAGATATATTTGACTTAATAGCAAAATATGGATGAGTTAAAAGAAACAAAATTAACTATAAATGGAAAAATAAAACAAAAAATGGAGAAGATATAGTTTATTGTTGACATGACCAAAATACCCTTGTCAAAATCCCTAAAATCTGAAAATTGGACTCAAAATTGCTTTAGGGTGCATAGTGCAAAGAAACACTTAATTTAATGGTGCAAAATGCCAAAAATCCAATTTTAGGGTGCACAGTGCAAATTAGGTGTATTTTAAGGGTGCAGGTTGCCAATTACCCAACATAAAGTTAATTTTTGTTCTACAAAATAAGTGAAACATGACACCCCATCTAATGGAGTCACAAGGCTATTTTATCGAGTTCAAGAGAGAGAGATTTGTCTTGAATCTATGTATTCTCTAACTATTTATTTGTGAGTTTGGAGAAAATTGGACATCAAAGCTATATCACTAGGAAGTTCGTACTTGAGATGGTGCAATGTGGTTAATATGTGATGTATGTAGATAATTAATATGTGTTTTCTTTTATTTTTTAGGATAATCCTGAAAGACTGAAAGGGAAGGGAAATTCCAATAGTGATGGGTGTGATGAGGATCAAACCCAAGTAGAAACCTGATAAATTGAGCATTAAACCATTTGCGCCATACTCAATCCCCAATTAATATGCATTCGATTCTTTATCAAATGAGTTACTTATTCTAGCAATCACTGAATATTACACCAAGTGTTGTGAAAAAATCTTATGGATTACATGAGAAAAAAAGATAGTTTTATGTTTTTCCTGATGAAATTAATTACATGACATATATAAATTTGTTTATTTTAATTGGTGTAAATTTGACCAAATATCGAATTCCTCATGGAAATTAAGATTTTCTTAAAGTTGTTTTTCTTTTTAAAAAAAAAATGGGATTGAGAATACGTCATGGCAATGCAAATAGTCTCTCGGACACAATTAGGCCTAATTTGAGTAAGGTGTATTTGGTTTTGAATATTTTAAAGAAATACTTTTTAAACACATTTTCAAAAAAACAATTTTATTTTCAAACTATTCACCCTATTTCCATAGAAAATTGCTATATATAGAAACCCTTCACTCCCTTTTCACCCCTTACATTTATTTAGAAGGATACATATATGCCAATTGACTTTGTTGTTTTTCTTTTTCTCTCATGTTTTTTTGAATTTATCCCCTTGGTGAGAATTGGTTTCTCCCCTTTGTGGAAGTTCTTTTTCATTTGTTTTTCTTTTTTTTAGATTTATTCAAATATTAGTAGATATGTTCTTCTAGGGCCTCATACGAAGTTCTTCATTAGTTTTCGGTAGATATGCAGATCAGAAAGGAGCCTGGAGTGGATCGTCCAAACCCTGATTGAAAGTGAAAGAAGTCACTCATCCAACCAAGAATCACAACCCGTTGAGTTTTAATATGATGTTTTATGATCTATTGTATCTGTATAGTTATATTTTTTTGTTACCTCCACATTTTCCCTTGTTTGAAAGGTGGAGTTTATTTGGAGTTTTCTTTTAGCTTCAGGATTTTGTATCTTGACTATTTCATATTGATTAATAAAAATGCAATTATTTGTGTAAAAAAATCATTTTGAGAAAACACCCGTTATTTTACATCTAAAATAAGTAAATCAGATATGTTTTTAAAATAAAATTTCATCTCCCAAAAAAAATCATAATATATTAATAAAAATGAATTCAATCATGTTAGTTAAGCTTCTTTTTCTTCTTTTTATTTTGAAAGTTTAGTGAACGTGTTTGGGACGCGATTATTACTCGTTTGGCTAGGTGGGGGACCGGGGGATATCATATTGCCGTCAATGGATAATTTAATAAGGGAAAGGGATAGTTAACAGTTGCAATTAACTACCAACGGGTGAAGAAAACCAAAATGGGACCAATCCACTTTCAAGTTTCAACATTGATAATTAATACTGTCGGCAAGATAAATATTGATACCGGATCCAAAAATGGTTGACCAGAATATGCCAACACTGCAACACATATATTTATGAGAAGTATCATGGATTATTTGACATAATATTGTGATCTAATGGTTGAGACATATATTATAAGCGCGGATAATTTAAGTTCGATCTTATAAGAGTGTGTGTGTCCGCTCTCCAATTCCCCTCATTGTACTAAAAAAAAATTAGCATGGATTATTTCTTAAAGGATACCTTCCAGAGGGCACCATTGCCCCACCTCTACTCAGTAGCGGATCCAGAATTTCGACAATTAGGGTACAATAGATATTTAAAAAAATATGCATATAAATATTGTTTAATATTTAAAGTCCTACAATAAAATACTGTTTAAAATTTTATAGAAATTGATCATGTAACGGTACATGAAAAATTACACATATAAAAAAATAATTAGAGTAAGTAAGAAAACAAGAGACAACAAAACATAATTTTGGTAACATCATTGATATTATAATTTTTCTTTTTATATTTTTAGTTTTGTAGGTTTTGACTTTTGCCATGATTTATTTATTCAAGTTGTTAAATCAATCTTTTAATTTTTGAAATTTTATTGTGGGGATTTGCATTGTTTTATTTGGATTTTCTATTTTTTTTTTGTAAAAATAGGAGTACAAATTTATCATTATTATTTTTTTACTAAAAAATATTGTTGGATTTTTTTAATTTGGGGGTACAACTGTAGCCCATATTTGTACATAGATCCGCCACTGCCCCCACTCCTAGAGATTCATGGAGGAGGTGAATCGCGAACTACGCCTCAACAAGCTATAATCTTGAGTTACCTTAGAATTAATCATCACACAAGAAATCATTCTCCAACCTATTACCAAGCAGATGGGAATTCCACACTGCAGATGTGAACGAAACATACATCATATCACCCAAATTATTTGCGCCATTGAGTTATGCCACTGGGGCTATTATGGATTATTTCTTAATATAAAACAAATTACACCACAACTTTTTGAAACCAACTCACTGATTCCATAATTGAACTAGTAATTAAACTAGATTTTGATGTCTGGCTATTGATTCAATTATTTCCACTGTTTATGTGATTGGTGTAACAAAATTTGAATATATTTTATTTACTTTATGTAAAATTATGATGCAATATATATTAATTTTTATGCACTAAAGTTTAATGTTTTTTTCTTAAATAACAGACTAAAATCACATGATCTAACAATCTTTTAATATATCATTCTTATTTATTTGTTTTATTATTTTTCAAATAAAAACACCTGCATTTTATTAGATATTTTGGTTCTTACCAATTATTTGTATGGTTCAATTCGGTAATTTGATTTTTGGTAACCCAATGGATCGAACTGATTCTTGGTTAAATCAGTTTCGTCCAGTCCAATTTTAAACACAGACTAAACCTATTAATTATTTTATTATTTTCTTTGATAAGTACAAATTAAGATTTTTATTCATGACTGTTAACTTTTTTATATAAGTTCTGGCCAAGAAGTATAAATCAATAATTTACAATAAGATATTATAAGGATCGGTTGACGCGCGATTCACAAATATAATCGATTGGAAATATCAGAATAAATTGTGTACTGCGATATGTGCATATCTGTTTACGAAAGTGAAACTATGTATTATTTTTTGGTGGTGTTGGATATTTTGAATAAAATTACTAATTTAACCTTTTAAATAGTAAAGGGTGGATTTATTTTGTCCTTTTAAATAGTAAAAGCCAATTTGACCTTATCAATAGTAAAGGGCAAAATTTTACCTATAAATATAGGTTATTCTCCATTTGTAAAGACACAACAAATCAAACTCAAAATTTTCATCTCTCCCCTAAAGCTCCTGTAATTTTTGGTAATAATTTCCAAGCATAATTTTCAGTTCGCCGGAATAGGTAATCCGGTTTTCTCGTCTTATCCTGGGAAACAGACGTCCAGAATAGGGGACGAATCTGTTTTAAGGATAGTGTATTGAACACACGATTCGAGTTATTTTTTCATTTTGCTTTCTTTGCAAATTTTGCCAATTCGGGATTTTTCGATTCATATAAATTGTACTAGAAGAAATACTATATTTTCCTACAAGTTTAAAACAGATTTTTTTCCCTCACTTCTAGTACAATTTAAGTTGCCTAATTTTTCCCTCAGATTATTAAATTTCCTAATAATCTGTTTTGTTATTTCTAAAATCAGAATTTGTTTACTGATATAGGTGTTGTTTAACAATTGTGTAGTATTGTTTCATTCAGACAAATATTTACTGTTGCCGTACATTCATGCTAGCAATTCATATTGGGTATCTTTTCATAGTAGTATTATTTTATCTTGGCAAAATTGTTTAGAGAATTCTTGATAATTCCATTTTATTATAATAAATTTGGCTGGAACCATTATGTGGCTTAACTTGATGAATAAAGAATCTTTCCACTTATCTTAATTTGTAATATTGCATACATGATTAATTATTTGCCAGATTATAAACTTACAATTGAAATCAAATGATTTGGATCTTGCAAATTACGGTCGGCGCATCAAAGATTCGGATTAAATATTGAAACTTCAGTTTTGTTAAAATAAACTTCCAGATTAGTCGTTTAGTTCATATATATATTATTAATATAGTTGCTATTTTGGGAGGAAAATTGCAATTTGAATTGATTGGACCGTATTTTGAACTAATCTTTGGACTGTTTGGACTGATTGGACTAATCTTTGAACTGTTTGGACTAATTGGACTAATCTTTGGACTAATCGGACTAATCTTTGGACTAACAGATTAATACATGTGCAAATTCGGAGTGCAAGAAAATTGCAAAGGCATCATAATAAAAACTTGAACAATTTAATAAATTTGTTCTTATCGTTTTCTTCCAATTGATTGATAGAAGTGCTAAACTTCTTGTTATATATGTTTCAAAAATGGCATCCAATCAAACGGTGGCGTGGGTCTAACCCACAGTCAATCCAATTGTTATCCCCCGATTGTGCCTCGGGTAGTAGCCAACCCCACGCTTAATGTGCGGTTAATCATGGCGAAAAACTGGAAAAGTTTAACGGTTTGAACTTTAAGCGGCGGCAGCAGAAGATGCTCTTCTACTTGACCACCTTGAACTTGGCGCGGTTCTTGACAGAAGATCCTCCACAGCTTAGTGAGAATGAGACTGATGCACAAGCGGTTAACGCTTTAGATGCTTGGAATCATGCTGATTTCTTGTGTAGAAATTATGTCATGAATGGCCTTGCAGATTCACTTTACAACGTGTATAGCTCTAAGAAAACTGCAAAGGAATTGTGGGAGTCTTTGGACCATAAGTATAAGATCGAGGACGGGTGCGAAAAATTCATCGTAGGCCGCTTCTGGATTATAAAATGGTGGACTCAAAAACGGTCATCGATCAAGACAAGAGCTTCATGTGATCATACATGATATTCATGCCGAGGAATAGTTCTTAGTGAGACTTTCCAAGTGGCTGCAATCATTGATAAATTGCCACTAGCTTGGAGAGACTTCAAGAACTATTTGAAACATAAGCGAAAGGAAATGAACGTCGAAGAACTTGTTGTTAGACTTCGCATTGAAGACCACAAATGTTCGGAAGAAGTGGTTCAATCCGGTGGCTAAAGCCAATGTTATGAACATGGGCAAAGTTCCAAAGCGCAAGAACAAACGGGCCTGCGGGAAAATGGGTTAAGTTGGGACCCAAAGGAGGCATTTCAAGAAGAAGTTCGAAGGAAAATACTTCAATTGTGGGCAAGTGGTCACAAAGCTTCGATTGCAAGAAACCGAAAAGAATCGGGAGGCTAACATGATTGATGACATTTCTAAGGAGGTGTCCGATTTGAATCTTGTTGCTTTGTGATTTCCGAGGTGAATTTGATGGGTTCAAACCCTAACCAGTGGTGGATTTACACGGGCGCTACCAGCATGTGTGCTCCAATAAGGAGATGTTCGCACTTACCTGGAGGCCGCTGAGAATGGCGAGAAGTCAGATATATGGGAAATTCTCGCCACTTCGACATCAAAGGTCAAGGAAATGTGGTTCTAAAAATGACATCCCAGGAAAGGAGCTGACTCTCACGAATGTGTTATATGTGCCAGATGTCCGGAAAAACTTGGTGTCCGGATCACTTTTAATTAAGCATGGTTTTCGTGTTGTATTTGAGTCTAATGTTGTAACTTTACTCAAAAAATGGAATATTTGTAGGAAAATGTTATGTAACTGATGGACTTTTTAAGCTCAATGTGTGGGTCCGAAACTTTCACAGGTTGAACTCATTTAATTAATTACGAAAATTAATTAAATCTATTTAATTAATTACGAAAATTAATTAAATCTATTTAATTAATTACAAAAATTAATTAAACATTTAATTTTAAAGGTTTTTGGTCCAAAAAGAATAAGGGCCTTGAAGCCCAAGCCCACGGCCCGAGCCAAGCCGGCCGGCTGGGCAAGGGAGGCATACACACAGGCGTGTGCTTTTAAACCAAACCCACAAGACATGTAGGTCCTCACCCCTTTAAAAACTTGGGTACCCCAATGGCCCAAACCCATATGTCCAACTTGGGATATATTAAGTTTGCAACTTTATCCTTTTTTTCCTATGTGAGATGGAGCATCTCTCCTTCCCCATATTTTTCATTTTCCATACCATTTATTTGTATTAAGTGGCTAACTTCTAACATTAATTTCTCATTCACCCGGAATCAGTTTTGAGAAATTCCAAATGTTATTCTCATCTACTCTCTTAGTAGAATTTCTACAAATAATTTAATTCCATTTATCACAAATGAAAACCACTTAATTATTTGGTCAAAATCGGGTCAACACCCATTTCTCAAGACCAAATTTCCAACAATCCCCCACACGAATGAAATTAATGCATGCGTGTATGCAGATTCGCTTGAAAGTCTCGGCGAATCGTTATTGTGATCGATAGGTAGCTTGTGGCTTTGAACCTTCCTTAGTAAAATACTATCGGATTTACTAGCCGCTAGTGACGCGATGTCTTGAACTACTCACCGCTTGTGTAAAACCAAGACAACAATACTTACACAATAACAACTCTAACACTTGTTGTTCTCACGTTGTGTCCATTTCAACCCTGGACCATATCTTATATTCATAAGTGTTTCTTTCGAATCGACCATTACTTCTCACTTATATAGGTGATCTCCTATTGAAGAGTATCCTGTCATACTCCACCTTACTAGATAGAATCATTAAAAGTCTTAAACTTAACCTCACCACATTCAAGCAGTTTACATTCACTTGATGTATCGAGAATTAGCTAACACATTTTCCAAGTGTTCACCAACATTCATAACTTAGTTGTCCCATGAACCAAGGTCTGGGATCTCCAATTCACAAGGTCAAGTTACCGCTTATGAACATTCTTTAGGTTGTGGATTTTAAACCCATTCCCCTTAACAGTTTATACAGTTGATCTCGATTTATGCCTTTCGTAAGCGGATCCGCAAGGTTTTCCTTTGACTTCACGTAGTCAACCGAAATAACCCCATTCAAAATCAACTGTCTAATGGTATTGTGTCTCCGACATATATGTCTAGATTTACCATTATACATACTACTTTGTGCCCTTCCGATTGCTGATTGATTATCACAATGTATCATAACAGCAGGCACATGCTTATTCCAACACGGAATATCCTCTAGGAAGTTTCTAAGCCATTCTGCTTCTTCTTCAGCTTTATCTAAATCAACGACACCGCTCCTCCACCTATTGTGAGAACAAATCCACTTGTGGACTTGGAGTCTTTTGTGTCTGATATCCAATTGGCATCATAGTATCCTTCTAATACTGTTGGATATCTCGTATAATGTATTCCATAGTTCATGGTATACTTTAAATATCTAAGTACCACTTGTCACGCTTTCCAATTATCCGCTTGGGTTACTTGTGAACTACTTAGTTTACTCATCGAATATGCAATGTCCGGACGTGTACAATTCGTTAAGTACATCGATCGCCAATCACCCTTGCATATTCCAAATTGAGAAACTGTTCGCTCTATTTTTGGCCAAGTGTAGACTTAGATCTACAGTGTCTTAAGGAGGATTATCAAAAGCATTAAACCTTCTAAGATATGCTTTCGACATAACGGGATTGTGACAAGACAATTCCGCCTCAAGTCCTAGAGATTTTAATCCCTAATATAACATCAGATAATCCCATATCCTTCATGTCAAAGTTCTTCTTCAACATGTTCTTAGTATTCATGATTAAATCATGACTACTACCCATGATCAACATATCATCCACATAAAGGCATACTATGACGTAATCATTTGTAGTACCTTTAATGTAGACACACTTGTCACATTCGTTGATCTTGAAGCCGTTTGACTTCATAGTCGAGTCAAACTTTTCATGCCATTGCTTAGGTGCTTGTTTTAGTCCATAAAGTGACTTAACAAGTTTACACACCTTTCGCTCTTGACCGGGTGCAACGCACTTCGGGTTGTTCCATATAGATCTCCTCTTCAAGCTCACCATTCAAGAAGGCAATCTTAACGTCCATTTGATGTATCTCAAGGTTATGCAAAGCTGCAATAGCAATGAGAACATGAATGGACGTAATCCTCAAATGACAGGAGAATATGTATCGAAGAAGTCATATCCTCATTTTGTCTAAACTCTTTAGCTACCAATCGGGATTTATACTTATCAATAGATCCATCTGCTTTATACTTTATTTTAAGGATCCACTTGCATCCCAAAGGTTTGCAACAACTGGTGGGAGATCAACCAACTCCCAAGTGTGATTTTGCATGATGGAATCTATCTCATTATTGATAGCTTCTTTCCGCAGGAGCTCGACTAGACAACGCTTGAATAGTTCGGGGTTCATTTTCTAACATATAAGTTAGAAAATCGGGACCAAAAGACTTAGCTACTTTTGTCCTTTTACTGCGTCTTGGTTCCTATTCATCATCACTTTAACGTAACCTTGCAGTTTCATAAGTCCGTTTATTCGAACTTTCTCTTTCCATTCTTTGTTCGGAAAGATATTCTCGAAGAATACAACATTTCTTGATTCAGTGATCATACCTTCATTTATATCAAGAATTGTTGACTTGTGCACTAAGAAGCGATATGCACTATTATTGTTAGATATCCAATGAAAGACAATTGATCGTCTTCGGACCGATTCTAACTTGTTTTGGCCAGTACTTCGACTTTAGCCAAACACCCCCACACTTTAAGGTATTTATATGACGGTTTACGTCCCTTCCATAACTCATATGGAGTTTCATTTTTACCTTTGTGTGGGATTTTATTAAGAATGTAGTTTGCAGAAAGTAAGGCTTCCCCCACAAGTTTTGGGGTAAGCCTGAACTTAACAACATCGCATTCATCATCTCCTTAAGAATACGATTTTTGCGTTCTGCAACTCCATTTGATTGAGGTGAGTAAGGTGTTGTCGTTTGATGAATTATACCCGCTTCCAAGCAAAATTCTTCAAACGGAGCAACATACTCTCCGTCTCTATCACTTCGAATCATCTTAATATTCAGATTAAGCTGATTTTCAACTTTATTCTTATAAGTTTTAAAAGCTACTAAAGCTTCATCTTTGTTTTTCAAAAGATACACATAGCAATATCTTGTGCAATCGTCTATAAACGTTATGAAGTACTTTTTCCCACCTCGAGTTTGCACAAGTTTTAAATCACACACATCTGTATGAATTAACTCGAGTGGTTTGGTACTTCTCGTTACCGAATGAAATGGTGTTTTGCCAATTTTGCTTAAACACAAATTTCGCATTTGTCTTGTGAATCGGTTTTAAATGTAGGTATTAATTCCATATTCACTAACCTTTTAATTGTGTTGAAGTTTACGTGTCCTAATCTATCATGCCATAAATTAGAACAATCCAACAAGTAAACAAGAACGTTTTTTATTCTTCGCCTCTTGGAGAAAAACAGACATTACAAACATTTTAAATGTGCCCTTATCAAGGTAACCTTTACATAAAACCGACCATTCTTGGTCATTACAAACTTGTCGGACTCAAACAAGAGTCTAAAGCGGCCTTGCTAAGCAAAGGACTCGAAACAAGTTCTTGCGGATGTCCGGGGGACATACAAAGACATCTACAAGCGTAAGCTCCTTCCCTAAGTCATCTTGAGCACCACCTTTCCAATCCCAACGATGTTGGAAGTCGAAAAGTTCCTCATGAACAACTTCCTTCCATTAATCGGAGTGTAGGAGGAGAACATCTCCTTGTCGGCACAAATGTGATGAGTAGCCCCAGTATCTATCCACCATTCCCTTGGGTTATCCACCATATTGGCTTCAACACAACGGCGGAGAGATCGAGCTCCGACATGTTGATTGGAACCGACTTGTCCTCAGTCACATTGGCTTGTTGGTTGCCACCTTGATTGCCCTTCTTCGGGTGTCGGCAATCCTTCGCCATGTGGTTCAGTTTGCCACAATTGTAGCAATTCTCTTTGAACTTTTTGGCTTTTCCTTTTTCCTTCCCGGATTGCTTGCGTTTCTTGCTAGTGCTCGATTTTGCAAGATTAACCTTAGCCTCCATTCCAGACTTGTTGGATTTCACATCTGATTTCCGGTTGTCTTCTTCGATGCGAAGCCGAACAATCAGATCCTTAAGCCCCATCTCTTTGCGCTTGTGCTTGAGGTAATTTTTGAAGTCCTTCCACAATGGCGGCAACTTTTTGATAATTGCAGCCACTTGAAAGGATTCGTTCAAAATCATCCCTTCAGACAATAAGTCGTGAAGGATGATTTGAATCTCCTGAACTTGGCTGATCACCATCTTGGTATCAACCATCTTATATTCGAGGAATTTGCCGACAACAAATTTCTTTGTGCCGGCATCTTCCGTCTTGTACTTCATCTCCAAGGACTCCCACAGTTCCTTCGACGTTTTAACGTGTTATGTTATAGCATTGTAGAGAGTGTCGCCTCAGCCCGTTCAAGACGTAGGCGACATAGAAAATTCTTGTTATGCCAAACATCCAAAGCGATTCTCTGGGTTGTTGTCAACTTCGTCATCTCCAACTAGAGGGAGGGTCATCTTTCGTAAAACGAGCCAACCCAAGGTGGTGAGGTAGAACAACATCTTCTTTGCCAATGTTTGAAGTTGGCACTGGAGAACTTCGCGACTTTTTTTTTTTCGCCGTGAGCGGGAGCGCACCATAGGTGTGAAAGATATCGAATCGATGCCATCGTCTTCAATGTAAAACAAAGTTTTCGTCTCGCGATTGTTTGGTAAATATCTGGAGGAAAAGGTTTTGGTTGGAAAGAAATGGCAAGGATAAGTGTATAGGCTTATTAGTCGAGGCCTGAATTGTATTCAGTCTCCGCAAGACGAAAACACCCCGTATACAAGTGCTAACAGTTCCGCGTACGTCCCTAAGATACAACGACTATTTACGTCTCGAGTTTACAACACTTACAAACTCGAAACAGCGAACAACCGAAAGGTTTTGACTTTCAAGCTACAAAGGAAGGGGAGAATCGATATGCTTTGTAATGCAAATAACCGATTTTAATCTGATGATTTCGTGTCTAAATTCATCTGCAGGGGCTTCAATAATATAGACAATGAAGTGCATGTACGGAAAATCGATCCGTAAGCTCAAAAAAACACATTTCAGATCGAATGACGCACTCGCCAAGAAGACGACTGACGCACGGCCGCGGCGCCGCGCAGGCGTCTGGGCGCGCAAAAGTTCTAAGACCCAAAGACGCCCGGATGCACGACGACGTGCTCCTCGCCGTGCGTGCAGCGCAAGACTGTGAGAGGTAGCACGACCGACCGCACGGCCGTGTTTCCACTGTGTGCGAGTCCGAAACTTTCCTGTGTTGAACTCATTTAATTAATTACGAAAATTAATTAAATCTATTTAATTAATTACAAAAATTAATTAAACATTTAATTTTAAAGGTTTTTGGTCCAAAAGAATAATGGCTTTGAAGCCCAAGCCCCCAAGCCGGGCCGGCCGAGCCGGCGGCGGCGCGCTGTGTGTGTTAACCAAACCCACAAGATGTACTCGTAGGTCCTCACCCATTTGAAAACTTGGGTGCCCCCAAGTGCCCAAACCCATATGTCCAACTTGGGATATATGCAACTTTATCCTCTTTTTCCTATGTGGGATGGAGCATCTCTCATTCCCCACATATTCATTTTCCATACCATTTATTTGTATTAAGTGGCTAACTTCTAGCATTAATTTCTCATTCACCCGGAATCGATTTTGAGAAATTCCAAATGCTATTCTCATCTACTCTCTTAGTAGAATTTTTACAAACAATTTAATTTCATTTATCACAAATGTAAACTACTTAATTATTTGGTCAAAATCGGGTCAACAACCATTTCTCAAGACCAAATTTCCAACAATAGGGGCCCCGAAAAAATTAAAAAAAAATACCAAATGACAAAAATTAAAAAAATACCAAAAATTCTTTTGCTTTCAGAATTGTATTAAGAAAATTAATCTAGCTTTTAAATTCAAGAAACATATTTTACTTTCATATTTTATTTCTACTCAGGAACAAAGTCTTTTTTTTATTAAATTAAAAAAGGTGTATGAAAGATTTTTGAAAATTGTAAAAGTTTTGGATTGTTTTCCACATACTTCCATTGTTTATAGAGCTTTGTCAACTATAGTTATTGTAGTATCAACAAAGAGAAGTTTTTCAATGCTAAAATTAATAAAATTACACTTGCATTCAATCATATGTCTCAAGAAAGATTAAATGGGTAGGCAACTTTATGTATTGAAAATAAGATGGTGGGAAATCTTGATTTTGATGACCTTATTTATGATTTTACTTCTCAGAATATTAGAAGACCTACATTTTTCATTGACTATTTGATACTTTTTTCGTATATGTTTCAGAGCACAGACGACATTGAATATTCTGGATGATGAAAGAGAAGTCAATCATTGGAGCTAGAAGTTTTTTATTGTATTTTTTTTCTTTTTATAGGGGCCCTTTTTTTTTTTGTCGCATGCATTGAAAAGTTAGGGTCGGTCCTGACTCTGAGTCTCTGAGTGTTACAATTTTTAAGTTGAATCCATTGCATATATTATTATATTAAAAATAATCAATTTATTAATAAAAAAATATTGTTAAACAAAATTTATTAATAATTCGTATTTAATCAATAAATTTCTATATCAAGATCTTAGAATTTTGAGGTCACAATTTCCCCATTAGCCTTTTTATCATTGGATACAGATGTCCTATTTTTAGCTGTGATATCTGTTGGTGCAACATGTACTATTATTAAGTTTTGATTAAATATGCATTATGGATTTTAGCATTTAGATGCCACGTTATAAATATAGTGGCACCTGTCACTGACTCATCTGTCACAACTATTGTACCAATAGTTTGAAAGGTTCTTTATCACAAAGTAATAGAATTATTATTTCTTTTAAAAAAACAATCACTTTAATTTAATATTTAATGGCTCTAAATCAATTATACAATTTTATGAAGAAATTATATTTGAAATAGATTATTAATACACGCATAAATGGAATTTGAGTTCAAGATGACAAGACCTCACTACATTATCAAGTGATATATAAAAAACTTTTTGTGACAGGTGTACAAAAATCCCCAACAACAATTTCTATCCACATCCCTATGATATCTATAATTTTTCTATCCCAAAAAAGAAAAGAAAAACAGAGATATCTCATTCAAAAAAGAAAAAAAAAAGACAAGAAAGAAAGAAAGAAACAAATCATATGGAGTCTGAAGATTCACGGAATTGTGATGGGAGATTTTGTACTATGCGTATAAATGTATAATTAAGGGAAAGTAAGGGTAGGGATGTTCATTTTTTTTTTGAATCATTTGAAATTCGATTCGACTCGAATTCGAAATTCAATTTCAATTAGGATTTTGAATTTCAAATCGAATTTCGAATCAACTCGAATTCCGAATATGAATACTTGAATCGAATCATGAATTGGGAAATTTCTTTCGAATTTTATTCGAAAATCCTAATTCGAGTAAGTTTGATTCGAATATCGATTCTTATTTTAATTCTATATCGTGTACGATTCGAACTAATTCATAATCCAAATTTAATTTATATATTATATATTTTGAACATTATATAAAATATTAAATGCATATGCGAATAGAAATAATATAATTAGTTGATGTATAAACAACATTTAATTTCTCATAGCTATTATAATAAAATTGTTGCAGTAGAATTATAACATTGGTCATAGATAGTTTCAACGTTCAATCTCATTTCAAAGTCTCAACATTTTTTGTGTAGTTTTTGAATTGACTTATGATGTGTTTAAACTTAAAAGAACAATATGTTTTTATTTCAAAAAAAGAATAATACATTTTTGTTTTTAATATATTTCAACCTTAAATGTATTTAGTCTTTAGTTTTTCTAATATCTTTAAAGTAATCATATAGTTTTGATAATTTATATGGTTTGTTTATACTTTTGTTTCATTATAGAATTCTTTGTTAAAAATAAAATTGAATTTTTACTTGAAAAATATGGGTTTTGGATCTAAAAAACATGTGTCTGAAACACAACTATGCCCGGTTTATCGATAAATTGAATTTTTGGATTGTCTCGAATTCGATCCGAAAATCGACAAATCCAATCGTTTAAATTCGATACGAAATTAATCGAATTAGGATTGAATTTCGAATTGAGGTTTTAAAAATTTCATTCGATTAATTTGATTCAAGGAAGCCGAAGAATTCGTAATTCGATTCGATGAACACCCCTAAGTAAGGGAGTGATTATTTGACCTATTGTTTCATTCTTTTCTACTTTTGGAAATAATAGTGTGAAAATTTTATTTTGACAAATAAAAATAATTTTTAAGAGTGTGATTGAATAATATAAGATAAAATGTGATCATGATAGTTGATGTGATTGTTATTTTTAGTGTAATAGTGATTAGAGGTGTTTTGTGATTCGAAAAAAAAAAGTGAATAGTATATTTGTGATATAATTGTGTAATGATAATAATTGATCCGATATCTTTTTATTCAAATTGTAAATGAATGTGACTGATGACTGGAAAAGTGAGAATGAATAAATAATCAAATTTTTAAATAATTTCACAGATGACATATCCGGTAAATAAATCGTCCGAAAATGAAAAGGAGGAAAAAAAATCACAAGCAAGCAGTTCCGAAGATCTTCAGACTTGACCTATTTCAGCATTTGTCTATTTAAATAATAGCCTCTTATTTTTTAATAAGTTGGGAGTATTGGTTGGAGGGGATGAGAAAGATATCAGGTTCGAACTAATGGTCAACACTCTTATAAAAGGTGAACGATATCACTTGAACTACAAGCTCGTAGTTAAATAATAGCCTCTTGTTAAGTTATATTTTTAATAATAGATAATAGTCATTGTCCAACAGGAGGACTTCAGTTATACAGACATGAAGATTTTAGATATTTGTTTTTTACTAGCTAAAATGCATGTAATCAGGGGGGCGGATCTAGGGGTCACCCTGCCCCCTGCAATGCAATTTTTTTTATCCTGTTTTTTAAATGGATTTTTCTTTTTCTTTTTAAAGCAAAGAAAACTTATATGTTTTTCTTAAGGAGAAAAAAAAGTTAGACTCGAGGAAATTTTTTGAGATATAGGGAACTGGTGCGGCTAGTTACGCCCCTGCATATAGCCAATAATTTATCATGTATGAGGAACTAACACAGTTGCTTATTGCTTAGCTAGTTTGCTTCTTTTACTCTCGACCCGTTTTGTTGGACGGTGGAGGAGCTGTCTTTATGGTTTAAGGAATTTGTATTTGCTTAGTTTTTCTGATATCAATAAAGACATTACATTTTCCCTTGAAAAAACAAGAATGCAGTGGCGTAGAAAATTGGGAAGATGGTTTTGACGTGATGTATCGAAAAATATGTGTACTCGTGTTGTATAGAAATACATCGGGAAGTGATTAGAGAAAGTGGGTAATTAGGGGAAGCTAATTAAACAAACATACCTGTAGACTTCACTTTTATTTGTTCTTATTTTGTTTGGAGTTTATGGCCTTGTATGGTTATGTTTCCATGGACTATTTCTAGTTTCTAGTGTTGGAAAATGAATTTTCAGAATTTATTGGTTTTCATGTGAAAATTGGAATTATGTTTGGATAAGTGAATGAGAATGAGTTTTATGTAGGTTTGGAAATGAGATTATGTTTGGTTAAATAGTTTTGAAATAGTATTTTATGAATATAATAATTTGAAAAATTGATAGTGGTTAAATATTTTAATTGAATATATAATATTATATTTGTAAGATTGTAGGTTAGTGGATCCCATTAGATATATATAGTAGTATTTTAAGTAAATAAAGTTGGTAATGGAGGGTCCCACATATATAATTGGATTAAAAAATAAGAATAGTGATTGATAAGTGATGTAGGTTGTATAGGGTTGAGAATTAAAATTGTAGGTTTGTGATGATGTTTTATGTGAAAAGTAAAAAGTGGAAATGATGATTTTCATTGGAAATTTTAGAAACAAACATGATTCCATTTCTATGAATAGTTGGAAATTGGAAATGGGGCCTTAGAAACATAAACAAACAAGGCCTATGTCTCCCTATAATAAGTGGAAATTTTCGGGGTACATGATTGTGTAGAGCTATTGCAATTTTCTAATTCTATTAAATCAATTAAATATATATAGATTTAAAATATGTTTGTTTGATTTTGTAGCTCTTACAATTCTGAATTTTGTAATTAGTTGAAAGTTTTTCTGCTAAATAAAATTAATTGATTATAAAAAACATGGCAAGGATGAAACCTTAATATTATATATTCATGATGTTTTTGGACTGAATCCACTAGAGCTGTGGACTAAAGCTGCAAACAAAGTATAGAGCCTTCAAAAACTACCAAACTACCTAATGGGCTTACTAATTTGTGATGATGACAATGCTGAATAACAATAACTTTGTAGTTTATAATATTATATGCTCATAAAAATCTTTCTTTAAGATATACAACAACAACAACAAACTAAGCCTTAAATCCCACTACTTGGGGTCGGCTATACGGATCATATCGCGCCATCGTTTACGGTCATAAGCCATATTTTCATTTATTTTAGGTATAACACGTCTTGTTTAATAGCTTCTTTCCAAGTCTTTTTGGCCACCGCCTTCTTTTGATTTGTGTGAGTGATTCCCTACCTTCTAAACGCCGCACAAGTGCATCTAAAGGTCTCCTATAAACATGTCAAAACCATCTTAATCGTGTTTCTCTAATTTTCTCATCTATTGGTGCTACTCCCACTTTTTTATATCTTTCTTTAAGATATAAAAAATAATAACACTAGCTTAAAAATACATTTTAATTGTCTACTATACAACAAAATTGACAATGTCTTCTTTATAAAAAAAAAAAAAGAACAATTCTATCCAGTAATCCACAGCTGCATCTGTCACAGATAACTTTTTGCAGAATTCAAGATAACTAAAAGATCATTTATCAACTATGAATTGGTAACAATCCACAGCTGCATTTGTCTCCAGCAGCAACCAAAAGAAGGATAAATTATAGCAGAATTCAAGATAACCAAAAGCTCATTTTTAAACAAAATTTAATATCAACATACAACCCAAAACAACTAACCTAAAGAACTCTATTTGAATTTCCATGCAGAGCAAGCAAGAAAATTGTTACCAATCAACTTGTTATGCAAATATGATGCATCCAAATCACTTGTGTGCAGCAAAATGTTGCACATAATTATTGTGTGTGATATGCATGTCGTTTCTGAGCTCTCAACGTGTGATCTCCTACGTACGATGATTACTCAAAGATTTGATGTTCATGTCTGTTGATCATCCTCATCATGTGGCCATTGTAATATTTTCGCATCTGAAGAAAATCAAGATAAAAAAGGGTAAATTACAACAATTACCACCGAGGTTTAGCCTAATTATTTATAAAAAAAAAAGACAGTTCTCTCTCAAAATTACAAATACCTTCTTAAGGTATTACAAACAATCCTACGAGGTTTGTATATACTTAACAAATATCCCATACAAATACCTCCCTTTGTGCAATTTGTGAAATGAAAACAAATGTCAAGGAAATATCTGCAATATACAAACTTAATTTCATGATTTTTTCGTAAATAGCTCAAACCTCAAGGATAGTTTCGTAATTCACCCTAAATGTTATACGTCTGCACTGCAAGGTGATGACTATTTTATACTTTACCTAATCAACAAATCAAAGTGAAAAACTGCAGAGTTCATTCGACTCCGGCTTTCTGTTTCAACATAGCAATAAATTTCTCCCTGTCCTCCGGTGACATGGCGTCAGCCGAGCAATCTCCAACTCCCCACTCAGCTCCTCGAATGCAATATTTGTCAAGAATTTCTTGTCGATTTCTGAAAAGTAGTAATATAATTCAAGTACAACCATTTAATGAAGCCATTTCAAACAGAAAGACGAACAAGTGAAGAAAAATTACTTTTCTTTGTTTAACTTGGACTGCTCGAGCAACTTTTTGAGGATTGGAGACTCTTTGAATCTTGCATCATTTTCCGCATATTTTTTCTGATTGTCCTCTGAATTAGCCAAGATATCAGGGAATTTGAAGAGCAAATCAATGTAGCTTGTTTGAAGTGTTACTAGAAAATATACCATTAAAACGCGTGAGAAAATCAATCTGAGGCAACTGAGGACCAGGAACTGATTCTATCCCGGACAAGCCCGAAAGAAATCCAGCATGAGCTGCAAAGCTAGATATTTTAGTAACATTCTGGCTCTAATGCCAGGATGATTACAAGAAATGTAAGTTAAAAGAAAAAAAAGTTAAAAAAAAAAATTAATCACGTCTTAGCTAATTGTAATGGTAATGGTAATGAAACTTAACAGTCATGTCTTAATATTACGAGAAAAACTGCAGAAAGTTGAGATTAGGATTTAGGATCCAGAGTGCAACATAATATTCCAATTCATAAAACAAGAGCAAAATGTTCACGAACTGCTATCTGTTATTCATTTCGGCTCAATTACTTATCCCGTTTCTAATGACGGATGGTTTATCATCAAGTCTAATTCCCAATATTACATTGTGTATCATTGCATGATTCATTGGCAGCCTAGATAAAAACAACAACACTTCTCTTTCTATGTTTTTTCCATTATTCATTTACCTCAAATATTCGGATGAAAAGTTTCGACATCAGGAATCACTTTTAAATTCGTCACACTCAAAGAAATATTGAAAAGCCCAATTTGAAGAACATCCATCCAAATCGAAAAGTCAAGAAGCGTAACAGTGTCAGCTAGATAACTCCTAAGCCACATTACCCTTCTTTGGGTTGCCACCCTAACTCCAGCTTGTGTATATATTATATAAATGGCTTTATAGATTGAGAAACTTAGATATTTTTCTTTTAATAAAAAAATAAAACCAAACATTTTTTTTTCCCGAAACGATAGAAATATATTCATTACTCAAATAAACTTACATTGCCAATTGGCAAATGGCCACCTTGAACATACATACATTGATACATGTCAAGGGGAGAACTCCGTACGAGAGGTAAAACCACCGTAATTCGAGGGAGCAAAACAAGAAACTACTAAAAAACACAAAAGAAATAAAAACTAAGAACTCCAAAGGAAACTAAACCACCTCCGAAAGGAGGACTAAGGCACTCCGCAAGGGAGACTACCCAACTCGAACAAATTCGGGCACGAGCTACTACACGCACTGCAAGACTGAAATTACCGTCCGCCTACGAGTTTCGCAAATCAACCGGTTAAAAAAGACAAAAAAAAACAGAAAAAAAATCAGAAAATCGAAAAAAAAGGAAAAGAAAAAAGTCTCTCCCTCACCCGATCTTCAACCGCAACCGGCAACCCATCACCTACCCGGCTCCAACTCTCCTCTTTGTAGCTCCGACCTTCGACTTGCCTCCACTCTCGATCGGAAAAACCGATCACCTCCGGATAACACAAGGGATATACCTTCATTGGCTCCATCATGAAACATGGTTGGGGAGGGGAGGGGATAAGGGAAGGAGGAGGAGGAGGGAGGGGAGGGGAGGGGAAGGGGCGGCTGTGATGGGGAGAGAGGGGAAAGAGATTAAAGTTTTAGGGTTTTTTTAGAGAGTGGGAAGAGAAAAAAGGGGCGGTGAGAGAAAAGAGAGGGATCTTTCTTTGTAAAAAATAAAACCAAACTTGAATGTAACAAATTGCAATTCATGCAAGCCTCTGGTTCATACAAAACTTTCCCTAATAAACTCTTGCTCCAACGCTCTTTGACTTTTACAAATTTCAGGTTGAAAACAACTACAGTCATTTTCCTAAATCCCTACTGAAATCCAAATTTTCAACATAAAAAACTAAACAAGGATAAAAAATTTCAGGCCAAACACAACTACAGGAGACATTTTCCAAACCCCTATAACAAAATTATAATTCTCTACACAAATATTAAACACAATTCTCCAAAATCTCCTATCACCACCAATGAACACTACTATGTAACAAAACATAGACTATATAATGTCTAAAAATTGCAAATTTAAACGAGCCCATATAATAAAATGCAGAAACAAGCCAAAAAAAAAAATCACCTGGACTGGAACATAAAACAATAGCAAGAGTCGCAGCCAGAGGAATCACAGATTTCTGAAACATAATCTGTACAAGGGCCGGCGAGAATGATAATTTTTGGCCATTTTTGGTGGATTTGCAATGCTCTGGTTTTCTGCTGCAGGAAACAATTGGAATGATTTTTTCTTGAAAAGGGCGACAAGGGTTTCTGAATTTGTGTTTAGCAACGAAAGCTGAGGGTGATGGCTTACTTAGAGAAGCATTGAGCAAAGAGGAAACCATTGGTTCTTGGCAGAGGACTGTGTTTGAGTGAAGTGATAAGACAACTAAAAGGGGTTAAAGAAAACTAACGGTCATCAATGTGTTTCCTCTTTGCTGGGAAAAGAGGAAATGATTTGCAAAAGAGATAGTACTGAGTGGAATTATAATTTATACGGCTGCAAAAATAGTCAAAGATGAGTGAATCCATTTAGCAGAGTGGGACTTGATTTGAGCTGAAATCTTTTAAAAAATTGAATTCCTGCCAAAGGCCGGCCCAACTATAAAACCTCAAAAGTTCAAGGGCTTTTCCCCTAAAAACAAAATGTTGGCTTTAATATTTTTAAAAAAAATTATTATCAATTTTAGTTAAAAAAACAGTTGGACTTAATATTCAAAATAATATTAAGTTTTGGACTGAAAATTAATAATAATATTAAGTTGCTTATTTTTCATCTTACAATGTAGCGGAATCAAAATCCATGTTATTCACTCTGCCCGTTCTGATTGTAGTTATTTCTATGTCAAACTCATCGGATAGGTTGCATATTGACTCCATCAGAATCATTTTGTTCACCTCTCCACTAAAGACCAATCATCATCCAACAGCAAACATTAGGCTTCTTTTGAGTGGAGATGCATACACGACGGTTTGAACATCATTGATTCCAAAATGAGCGATTCTAACCTTGAAACCAACAGTTTTAACTATTGATTTCAACTAACGATTCGAATCGATTCCACGATTTTTGACATATAGAAACCAGAACCTACCTACACGGTTCTGGTTCCGATTTTCAAACTAAGTTAATGCTCAATGGTTAAGATTCCATTTGGCCACCCCTAAAGTAAGAACATATCCCAAAAGCTAGTTTAAGGGGAGAGGGTGCCCACTGCCCAACCCATATTTGGTCTCAATAATTTGTTATTTTGTGTACAGTGGTCTCAATAATTTTTTAGACAATGTTGTTTCTACTAATTATTCTGTTGTTCTGTTGTGCCTTTGTGCTTGATAAGTTAAATGTTGAGCCTCAACTTTCTGTAGTTTTAATTTCCCTCTTTTATCGCTAAATGTAAATTGCATTGATTAAAAATTCATGACAAGTACTCCGGGCATACCCGGGCGACAAATACAAAAGAAGGGTAGCCACAGACCGGTACTTCACTCACATGAACACATCACAAACGAAGAAAGTAACAAACGAGGGCAACATCGAAAGCAAGCAACAACACGAGGCTAACATTCTCCTAAAGCAAGCTTCTTAAACTGGAACATTATCGATTTCATCGTCGCCATAAGTGAAAAACTTGGGCAGAACTTTGAGGAGCAAGGGTATTCCATGGACCGAATATGGCCCTCCCTTCATCACCGTTTCACGATCATGCTCACTCTGGAATTTGAACAACATCCAACCATCCCTAACCGGGAAGTATTCACAATGAACTTTCCATGAATGGCAGAGCTTGAACAACGGTTTTTTCCCGGGGTGCTGGTATGGGAATTTGCCCACAAGACAGTAGCCCCAAGTCTTCTCCAGATCATCAACATCGTCCTCGGTAATATGCACTACGTCTCCAGTGGGCTCAATGTACCTAAGTTTCATGCCTTCTGAAATGTCCCTATTGTCAGCAAATCCCCCCACCTGACGTGCCTTTTGTTTTGTTTTAGTTTTTCTTCTCTGAGGCATTTTGTCGAACGTTTTGTGTGCTTCTTCTGTCACAGTTTCAATGTTTGTGAAGGGGTGTGGTGCAGACCCATCCGAGGAAAGACCCAGAGCTGGGTCACCCTCCCCAAGTGCTCGGGGCTCACTTGAGGAGTCATTCAAACCAGTATTCAATTTCCCAGCACCTTCCTTCACCAAAGACGAGTTAACATGGTCCTTGCTCGAAAAACTTGGTGACTTCGAACTTTCAGCAGCTGCCTTGAGGGGATCGAATACGACCTTTCTCCCGTTGCCCATGAGAAGAGTAGTGAGAAAAACAAGTGTATTCAGCTTATGATTGAAGATTTATGAACAGCTCAACCAAGGAGAAACAAGATTTTCAAATTCAAAGCATTTAGGGTTAGGCCGAAGGAGCGGGGGGAATTTAGGTGTCAAATCATACACTATATTAAATATTCAGGTGGACGACAAAAGTGTGTGGGAAAGTAATGATGTTTTTGGGAAATGGGAATAGCATTTCCCCCCATTATATATGCATTAGGTGGCTATTTGATTAAAATTGGGAAATTTGCAAAAATGGCACATTTTCACAAAATTTTTGAAAAAGTATCACCTAACTTAAATCCTTTAAATTATATTCCCTTTACTTTTGTGAAATGTCCAAAATATCTCTTTGCTCAATTTTTTTAATTTTTTGACAAAACATTGTTCCCTCCTCAAATGAAGCCCAGTTGACCAGGGTAGACGACATTTTTCATTTTTTCAAGCCAATTGATCTGCGATTCACCCATCTCCTCTGAAATCCCAGTGTTTTTTGGCCAGGGTAGATGTCATTGTTCCTATGTCCGGTGTTTTTGACTCAAGAGTTCGAGCAGAGGCTTTTGGATGAAAAGCAGAGCATTTTTGTGGATTTTTTTTCGCGATTTCTTTCGAGATGAGGTCATTTCCAACTGATTTTCTTTCGAGCTGAGGTGTTCTGAGTTCTACTTTTCAACTAGTTTAGATTGAAAATATGAAAATAAGTTAATATTATTTTTTGTCATACCGCCGAGGAAGCAACAACATAAGAAACAGGTCTTCATGGAGACCTAGAAGGTTTTGGTCAAAATAGAAAACCCGAAGTTATAAATCGTGGCAAAGACCGGCCTGGCAGGAGTAGAGCCTCATCGCCGGTTCTAATCAAGCAAGTACCAACAATCCAGGAAGAAGAACTTTCAAAGAGCTCATACTAGAGCTAATGAAAGTTTTAAAGATTGTAATTGGCCTTGGACATGCGGAGCAAGAGGACATATCTCAACCGATTGTCCAAACAACCTTAAACGAGGAGTTACAGCGGTTCAAGCTACACGAGAAATCGAGGAAGTGTTTCTATTATCAAGATCTTATACAGTGTATCAATTTGAGGATATACCCTCGGATGAAAGATCTATGAAGAAGAAATCTATTCTCAAGCGATGGAAGTGACTCCTGGGATCGAGAGTGAAGAAGAAATTCTTCAAACAGACGGTCCAGGAGAATATGTCGATTCCTCTATCACACTACTGATTTCTCATAAAACTCTTATGAGAATCATGAAGAAAGAACCAAAGCTTCAAATCTATGATGGGTTTACAATTGGAGCAATGGAAAAGCATTCGATAAGATTGTATTTCGTAGAATGTAAAACACCAAATTATCCACGAGTAACAACCGGAGAATTTTCCATTCCGATGGAGTTTGGGGAACCGATCGAGATGCAGTTGGTCCCTACCGGAAGCCCAGGAGATCAAAAGCACAAAGAGAGAAGTTGCTAACACACCTCATGGATCCATATCGGAGCCATAAGGGTTATTATTAAAGCAACATTCAAAGAAGGAATAGATTCACCACTCAATCTTGCTATCTTTGACAAGCGAATCTCAAACCTCAAGGATTCATGCGCTTGGAGCAAGCGATTCTGAGAAATTTGTATGCGCAGGAAAATTGGCATTTAATGTCTATCCTAATTGCATACAATTTGGGAGATCAAGATTTCAATAGAGTTCTAACCCTTCATCAAGATTTCAAAAGAGTCGATTTGATGAAAGAAGGGAATAGACCTTACTCGATCACATACAAGATTTCTTATGCTCTCTCGAATACACATCATTCTGAAGTATTCTTGAGAAATGAATTTATTGAAGTCCCAAGAATCTTTGAGGACTTTGCTATGGTGGTTTTACCAGAAATTATTGAGTCTTCAACCATCAAGGAGATCGATATGAAAATACAAGATCAACGATCTTCAACAAAAGTCGAAGTCTCGTGAGTTGAACCGAGGAAGGATGTCTTTCCAATGAGAATGGTGAGCAATAGCCGTTGGGAAGAAAAAAGACCAAGTACAGTTCAGCGCATTCCAGATGTTTTCAAAACAGCAGGAGAGTTGAAAAGTCCAGAAGGATGGCGAGAAGTTGAAGTAATATTCGACATCACTCAAAAGGATAATATATTCCCTTGTGATGTTCTATATTATCTCCAACAACCAATAGTTGGGAGGTATCAAGGAAGCCTGAAGATAGGTGAAATGGAGCTTACTATCACAGGAGTTGCAGGGAAAATCCTAGAGCAATTAATACTGGGAATTGAATTTCTCGAGGATCATAAACCTTGGGAAAGATTACAAGAAGGAATGGAGTTCACAGTGGCTGATAAAAGATACAGAATCAGATGACCACTAGTCCATTCTCCATATACATTTCTATCGGAATGTTATATGCTGAATACAAGGCCGAGTATTTCGCCGCCTATATTGATTCAAGTGTCGGAATATGTACTGCAAAGCCGGATGTTTTTCCTAAAGAAATTGGAGAGGATTTACCGCCTATATTGCGGGAAGAGATTTTCTAAAAGGATTCTTATCCTTAATAGGGGAATTAAACAAGCATAAATCATGATCGGAGGCGCAGTAAAGACCCATGGTACAAGGTGAAAACGCCACCAATCTATTTCCATAATACAAAGTGCGAGATGTTTTGCTAGGAAACAACTTCTTACAAACATTCAAGCGATTCACACAAGAGAATGAGACAAGAAGACTTATTTTCACAACATTATGTGATCATAAGATCATTGTCCGAGATCAGGGAAGCATTTTACAGAAAAATGCCTATTAATTTTCGCAGCAAGCGTGGTGATGAAGCCAAACTCTGAAATCCTTATGAACTAGGAGGATCGTGAGGATATGCAGAAGTACTTACGGAACATCTTGACCTTAAGTTAATTTCACCAGGAGTTTCTCCATACAGCAGTCCAGGATTCTTAGTCAGAAACCATGGAAAAATCAAAAGAGGAAAGCCAAAACTTGTTATTAATTACAAGGGTATTAATAATATTTTGGAATTCGATGGATACTACATCCCAAGCAGAGAACATCTGGTTAACTACATCAAAGGAGCCAAGATATTCTCAAAGTTCGATTGCAAATCTGGATTCTACCAGATTAAGATGGAAGAAGAAAGCAAGAAGTTCACAGCTTTCTCTACACCACAAGGACACTATTTTGGAACGTGATGCATATGGGATTGGCTAACGCACCCCAGATATATCAAAGGAAGATGGATAATCTCTTTAAAGATTATTTCAGTTTCATGTTCGTGTATATCGATGACATTCTAATCGCATCAAAGAACATGAATGATCATCTCAAACATTTGGAAATATTTTCAGATGTTTGTCACAAGGAAGGATTAGTGCTTTTAGAAGAAGGCGGTGATTGCAACAAAGATGCATTGAATTCCTAGGAATTGACATCGAATAACTGGAATCATCCTACAAAGTCATATTGTAGAAAAGATACAGGGATTTCCAGATACATTGAAAGACAAGAAGCAACTTCAGAGTTTTCTTGGAGTTGTCAATTTTGCTGGAATGTTTATAAATAATCTAGCACATTACAGGAAGGTGTTTAGCCCATTGCTTAAAAAAGATGCAAAGATTCAAATGGGAGAATGAACATCAAGGAATCAAGCAACTTAAATAAGTTTACAAAAATCTTCCGAAACTTGCAATTCCGGGATGAAGATGAACCAGTTCTTTACACAGATGCTAAAGTGATTATTGGTGGGCAACAGATTCTTACAAAAGCCACACCAAACGGAGAAGTGCCATGCAGATATTGGTAGCGGTCTATTTACGACAAAGTGAATCAACTCGGTGGCATATCAACGAAAGAATTCTTTGCAATGTCGAAGAAGGCTTTCAAAAAATGGCCTTTATTTCTACTTTGGCTAAAAAGTTTATCTTAAAAATTGATAATTCAAGTGTCAAAGCTTTTCAAAAAAACAAAATTGAATCAAAACCAGGAAAAAGCTAGGATACTTAGATGGCGAAAAGCTGAATGTCAATATTATGATTATGATATTGTCATTATAAAATCTCATGTGTTAGGAATTTTATTGTTTAGATTTTGATGAATGCCATGTAAAACTTAGAATAGAAAGTTGGCACCCCAATTCTTGTTGTAAAATGCATTGTAATGAATAGAGTGGCCAAGCCGAGTCAAGACAGCCTACGCCCTAACATGCAAGAAGACAATCAAGACTGGAAGGAAGACTCTGTGTGAGACGGTGAGTATGACAAGAAAGAAGAGTAGACGGAACACTATCTTGAAGAAGCGGTGAGATGCAGCTGAGTGGAGCATCAGTCAAGTCAACTCAAGAAAAGCAAGTCTCAAGTTGAAGTGACAGAAGAGTCATCCATGATTGGAAGTGACTCTAAGTCACCTGGGGAAAGCAAGGAAATGCGAAATCAAGTCGAGATAATGTAAAAGAACCGTTGCACAGACGTAAATCAAGAGATTTACTTAAACAAGTAATATCTCCATACAACCTTTCTTGGAGTGCTCACCCCAGAAGCGTGCAAAAGGAATGAACCAATGGGAAGCACTACACCGTGTCGAACTCTGAAAAGGTGAAAAGAATAATTCATACGAGGAAACGACAATTCCAAGAACTGCAAGCCAACGACTGCAAAGTGACTTTCAAAAATAAGCCTATCTCTTCAACGGGCAAATTTTTGAAAGTTCACTATAAAAGGCTGAGGAGTTAGTTTGAGAAAAGAGATGCATGAATGACACATACGTGAGATACACAAGCACATTAGAAAAATTGAAACAATCTCAATCCTCAAGCCTACATTTCGAAGTACATCAATCCAACACTCACCTGTGAAGGAAAGAGAACTTCAATCAGTTGAAGAGGAAACTCTTGAAGAAAAGGGGTCTACTCTCCAGGAAGGATTGTAGAAAAGTTCAAAGTTGAACTAAGTCTTAAGCATTTGGAGGGCTTCGTGATCAAATCCAAAGAGCTTGAGGAAGTGAGCTGTAGTAGCAAGGCAGCTGCCCTGTGAAGAAGCTCGAGTCGAACGAGAAGCCACCGAGTGATCAAGGCGTCTCCGATCGAGTCCCAAAGGATCAAGTCGGCCGTTGTAATCAAGACTTGTATCCGGACTGCTACCACTTTGTAAACCGATCATTACTTAGTGGATTCCCTCCAGAGTTGGAGAAGAGAGGAGTAGAAGAATTACCCCATCTTCGAACCTCTATAAAAACTTTATGTGTCATTTACATTTCAAGCATTTAAATTCTCGCACTTTTAATTGCTTATATCTCACGATAAATTTGCTATCCATTTGATAATCTACAAGACTAAATCAAGCTCTAATATTTTGTTTGATCAAACTTAAGGGTGTTAAGTCTTCCATTGAAAATAAAACCACAACTGAGTTAAATTGTAGCAAACAAATGAGTTACTCCATCAACAGCTCGGTGAAATCGTTGAAAGATTAACTCTATCGAGTGACTAATTCGACCGGTCCATCAAGGACACAAATGTAGAATTAACTCAGAGATTTAAAAGGACTAAATCGAAAATTTGTAAGGTTTATTCAACCCCCTTCTAAACCTTACACTTACACCCTTGGGACCTACAAGTGGTATCGAGCGGTTGGTTCATTGAACCCTCCGCATCGGTTATCGAACTAGATCTCCAAATTTTTCAAAGTCCGCTTTAGTACTTAAACTTTCAAAACTCTTTTATTAAAAGTCATTATCATGGAAGCAAATCTAACACGCATCCCTATGTTCACCTATTGAAGAATTTGATGATTGGAAAATTCGATGCAGTGCTCATCTATCAAAGATTACATGATGAGATGTGGATAGTGATAGAAGATGGGCCTCTACAAATATTAAAAGTGAACACAAATTGCACGAAGAGTTGCGGTGGGAGAAGAAGATGTTGTTCCTGCACTCCATGGTTGAAAACCAAGAACCGAGTGGACAAATGATGACAGAAAAAGATACAACCTCGATAATGTAGCCAAGGACATCCTCTACAAAACTCGACAAAGCCATGTTCAACAAAGTCAAATCATGCAAAACGGCTAAAGAAACCGGGGACAAGTCGACATTGATTTGTGAAGGCTCGAAGCAAATCAAAGAAAACAAATTATCAAGAGTCGTATTAAGTTTGAAAATTTCAAAATGATCTCAGGAGAGAACTGGATCAATCGGATGCTCGGTTTACGTAAATCATAAATGAGTCAGTTCTACACTTGGAAATGAATATACACGTATGAGGAAATGTGTATGAAGATCCTAAAAAGTCTTCGGTGAATGGGAAATGAAGGTCATGGCATCGAGACATTCCATGGACCTATCAAAGACATCCAACCATGAACTATTCTCGGCACCTCAAAGCCTATGAGTTTGAATGAGAAGAAAAGACCGGAAGAGACAATTTGTACCCAAAGCAATTGCTTCTAATTGTCAAAGATGGTAAGAGAGCCGAGGTCAAAGAGGCAATTGACCCGTAAGAAATAGCCCCGATGGTTAAAAGATTTAACAAGTTCTTTAACAAGAACTACAAGAGAGGAAAGGGTGAATCTTCCGAAGACACTCCCCTCCAAATCAAGGGATGATAGCCAACCAAGAGAATGATCATCAACAAGTTGAGTATCAAAGTATCGACAACTCAAGAGTAGAAAGAGTCGATCAAAAGGTCAATATCTATGTTGGAATTGTAGACAACCAGTGCCACTATGCCATTGATCGCTCATATCCTAGAGTCAACAAGACAGAATGAAGAAAAAGAAAGGTCTTGAGAGAAAGAAGACAAGAAAAGAAAAAGGCAATGATGGTCAGAGATCGGCCGAGACAAACCAAGTCAAGAGAGACGGCTGATTAGAGAGAGCAAAGAAGCCGACTACTCGAGTGACTCGAAGAAGTTAAGCCTTGATCCGCTTAATGGCCAAAGAACAAGATCAAGAAGATGAGGTACAATCTAATTCAACAAGCTCAGACACTAGCGATAGTGATCGTGACACACACACTTCATCACCCATCGATCTTTATGATTCATTGCAAAATGATGAAAGATTTTGAGCACATTAAATCCTCACACACACTATTGAATGAGGAAAAAAACCTTACTTAAAAGTCAAAACTCAAAGTCGACTATGGAGCCGAGTACTCTAAGTCAAATAGTCGTTGAAAATGAAAATTTAAAGGTGAAAATGCTAAATTAGTAGCAGAAATTGCCGCTATAGAAAAGAGGGAGAATGACCTCAAAAATGTTATCGCCTCATTCACTAAGGCATCTAAATCATTGGATGATCTTATTATGAGTCAAAGAGAATGTGGAGACAAGACAGCTAGATTTAATTCCTTTGTGCCATGTCAAACCTCAAGAGTAATTTTGGAAAAAGGATCTTCAAGTCATGAAGAGTCCGAAAAACCCAAAACTCTAAATGTTGCACACACATTCACTCCAAAGCACAATACTAAGCAAACGGCCTTGGTTACAAAGGAAAAGGAAAACAAATTGATTGAGTATCTTTGAAAGGATACCGAGAAGAGATTCAAACAGTCCTCAAAGAAACTCCTAATTAAAAATACTCAGAAAGAAGAAAGAGCTACCAAAAATTCCGAAAATCCATAAAAGAAATACATATGATGGGAATGGTAGAAAATATCCAAGCCAAGCCGATTGGAACAATGTGAACTATCAAAGATAGATTTATGGAATATAAGCCCAAAGTGGCAAAGGCCAGAACTCAACAAAGGCCATTCCAAAAGTATAAGAGCTTTCATCAAGACACACATGCACCTAGCACTACACTCAAAAGCACCACAATTACCCAAGGAAGGCAATTGCTAAAACACATATGCAGTATCTGACAAAAGAGACAAATTGTATTGAACCTAGAATCCCCAAGCAATTTGCCAGGAATTAATTATGATTATGGCATCGATAGATGGCAACCCCTGTAGAGTCAAATCATTTGGCTATAGGTTGGTTGGATCATCTTACAATTTAACCCCTCAGACCCGCATACAAGTATGGGTACCTAAAACTTAATTTCCTTGATTGGTGTTCAAGGAACAAAGTGAAGTGCCGAACCTGGTACATGGATAGTGGTGTTTCCGCATATATGACAGAAATAAGAGAAAAATCAAAATTCAAGGAAGTCAAAGGAGCAAAGTCATATTTGGAGGAAATGAAGCTCCTGGTGAAATAAGAGGCATCGATCCATCAAGAGGAATGGATTAGAAATCACGATGTTGCATATGTTGAAGGACTCAACTTCAACCCATCGAGTATCGATCAATTTCTCCGTGAAAAGTGGCTACAATGTTCGATTCAACACGGGTGTATGCCAAATCAAAGATATTGAATCAAATGAAGTTGGCCGCAAGGAAATGACGTAAGAATATGTATGTAGTGGATTGGTCAATCGCAACACCCAACACATGTCTACTAGCAAAGAAAATTAATCAAGTTGTCGTGGCACAAAAAGCCGAAGTCACCCGAATTTCAAAACAATTAACAAGCTAAGAAGTCATCTTGTAGAAGGACTTCCGACATCAAAAGATACAAAGAATGAGAGTATATGTGATGCATGTCGTAAGGGAAAACAAATCAAGTCGTCATTCAAAGAAAAGACATGCCCATCCTCAACAAGAATATTGCATCTACTTCATATGGATCTATTTGGACCAGTGGAACCAAAGCAAGCATAAGTGGAAAGAAATACACCTTGGTGGTAGTAGATGATTACTCAAGATATACATGGACAATATTCATGTGCAAGAAGAAAAAACTCTACAAAAACTACCACAAATTGATGAAGAGAATTCAAAATGAGAAGAGTCAAACCATTATCAAAATAAGATCGATAGAGGAACCGAGTTTGTCAATGGAATAATAACTCGATTGTATTGAGAATGGTATTGGTCATGAACTATCACAGCAAGGACTCCACAAACAGAATGGAGTTGCGTAAAGAAGGAATTAACCCTCAAAGAAGCAAAGAAGACCATGTTAGTCAAGCAGGTTACCAAAAAGATTTTGGTCAAGCAATTAACACAAACCTTGCTACACCCAAAACAGATGTATGATAAATAGACACCTAACAAAGACTCCCTATGAGATCCGGACTGGGAAGAAAACCAAATGTTGCATATTTCGGGATATTTGGATGTAAATGCTTCATCCACAACAATGGCAAAGACAACCTAAAGGCTTTTGATGCTAAAGTCGATGAAGGTATCTTCAGATACTCAAACAAAAGCAAAGCCTACTGTAATACTCAATAAAAGAACTATGGTTACGAATAATCCATTCATGTAGTATTCGATGAGCCAAATGTAAATGGAGAAGACATTCAAGAGTCACCGATAAGTTGAAACATCCAATCATACGTAAGAGTCCCTACGCCGGGGTCAAGTTTTGGGATTATCAACTCGAGAAGAAGATGAGATAGTTTGAATCTCAAAAAGAAATTTGGAAAATTTGCAAAGTTGATACGAAAGAGTCGACCACAAAGAACACAACCGCAAGTCGATCAATCCATGCCTAACTTACTCCAACCTCGATGTAAGATGGCCGAGAGACCATCCACCGTAACTTGTCATTGGAGATATGAGAGAAGGTGTCAAAACAAGATCCGTAACTCAACAAGAAGCTATGTTCACATGCTTCATTTCGCAAACAGAGCCAAAAGATGTGTCACAAGATCGATGACACACATGGATTCAAGCTATGCAAGAAGAGTCAATCAGTTTGAGAGAAATAAAGTATGGGAATTAGTGCAAAGACCCATACATCAAAATGTTATTGGAACCAAATGGGTATTCGTAAATAAGATGAACGAGGAAGGCTCTGCGGGTAAGAAATAAAGCAAGACTAGTAGCCAAAGGATATTGCCAAGAAGAAGGGATAGATTTTGATGAAACATTTGCCCTCGTAGCAAGATTGGAAGCTATAAGGATGTTTTTGCCCATGCACTCACAAGAATTTCATTGTATATCGATGGATGTAAAAAGTGCATTCCTAAATGGTTTATTGGAAGAAGAAGTATATGTTGAACAACCTCCGTGATTTGAGCGTAAGACTCTGGAGACAAGGTATACAAACTCAAGAAAGCCTTGTATGGATTGAAACAGCACCCGTGAGCATGGTATGATACCCCGTCACAATTCCTAACGAAAATGGATTCACAAAAGGAAAAGTAGATAGAACACTTTTCTTAATTCAAGACAAGAAGAGTATACTACTTGTTCAAATATATGGATGACATCATTTTTGGATCCACTAACAAAGAGCCGTGTGAAAATTCTCAAACCTCATGCAAAGCAAATTTGAAATGAGCATGATGGGAGAGCCGACATTTTCCTCGACTTCAAGTGAAACAATTTGGAAGGATGGAACCTTCATAAGTCAAACAAAATATACCGAGATTTAATAAAGAAATTTGGTATGGAAGAAAAGTCTTCAATAAAAATACCAATGAACACATCACCAAAATGGACATGGATGCACGGATGGCAAGCTCCAGATCAAACAAGATATGAGCACTTATCGATCATTGCTATCTCACAAGAAGCGGCCGACATCACCTTTGTCAGTAGGTGTATGTGCAAGATTTCAATCGCTTCCAAAAGAGAGCCATATGACAGAACTAAAAGAATATTGAGATACTTGAAAGGAAGCCAAGAAGAGGGCCTATGGTATCCAAAAAGGAAGGTGGATTCAAGCTAATGGCTATTGGACTCGACTACGCCGGATGCGAGTGGGACAGGAAGAGCACTTCAGGCACATGTCAAATGCTATGAAACAGACTAATTTCCTGGTTTAGCAAGTTAAAAAACTCAATAGCCACCTCTACCTGAAGGCGAGAATACATAGCTGGCAAAATTGGTTGTGCCCAAGTCCTATGGATGAGACAACGGTGAGAGACTATGAAGTTGAAGAAAAAGAAATTCCAATCATGTGTGATAACACAAGTGCCATTGCAATCACTCAAAATCTGTGTTGCACTCAAGAACAAAACATATAGATGTCGATATCATTTCATAAGAGATCATGTTGAAAAGAAGGACATTATCTTGGAATACATCTCAACCGATAAACAATTAGCCGACATCTTCACAAAACCATTATGTGAGTCAAGATTTGAAGAACTCAAGCATGAGTTAGGGTTAGTGAGTGACACTCACAAAATCAAAGAAGAGTATTAGAAGTAAAAGAAGTGAAAAAGAATAAAACAAAAATCAACTTAGTAAATCACCAGATCGGAAAGACATTTACACCGGTGACCGAGCATTTGAGTCACCAAGAGAATCGAGGAGTAGAGTTAAATCGCCTAAGAGATGTTTGAATAACTTATGAGCAAAGTGACAAAAACGCAAAATGTTTTAACTTAAGCGGGAATGTTTTAAGGAACACGTCAAGATAATGATGATGTGTACACATAAAGTTACACACTAAGCTTATGATCGATATAAATGTGCCGCATTAAATACGCAGACGTGAAATGCTCGATAGCGTAAATCCAAGCCGTTGATTTCGATCACAATTCAAAACCGCCGCACGCCCTTTCATAAACCATATTTAAACCATTTTCGCCCCGCTTTCTCTCTCACACTTCTAAAAACTGCTTCATCTTTTTCTCTCAAAAGCAAAGGCAAACTACCTCGAAACCCTATCAACATTCAAATCAATTTCTCGAGACTTTTCTTGATATAATTTCGAGAAATGGCACCAACTTATGACTTTACCAAGTTAGGAAAGCAAACCACGGTTCGACGACGTGGATTTTATTTAATGGGTGAAGCGTGGGTCCGACGACACCTGGTGAAGAAAATCGCGAAAAGTTGGAAACGCCCCACTAAAACCGTTTCTAACGCTGAATATCCTATGACCTGTGGAGTGAGGTCGCATACCCTACGTGAATGCCGAGATTCACGACGAGAATCAAGTCATCTGCTCACGGAAGCAGCTGATTATTATTCGCTAATGATTTGTCAATATTGCCACTACCCGGGTATGAGCAAATCAAATTAAGAAGTTCGATGTAAACTTGGCTGACACATGGAAAGAAATAGCCAAGTCCGACCTTGTTGATAAAATTATATACACAAAGAAACAAGAGATCGTCAAGGAGGATTATCACAAATTGTTGGACATAGTTACAAATGTATCGACATCAAATTTGGCAGCCTTTGACCAACTATCAAAGGCAAAGCTCGATTGTGATGGCTTAATCATCGAAGTTAAAAGAAGATAAATCATTTAGTTTATCTACGTTGCCAGACTTCTCGCCAAAACGTGGGGAACAAGTCCTTCAAAGAAGATGGCACATTCGAGGATCCTGGATATGGCCTAGTTGATTGGCCTACTATCGAGGTGAAAGAGTCCTCTAGACATATGCCTTCCATGTTAACAAGAGATGTTCGTGAGCTAACCTCTCTCGGTGCTTGTCGAGCTTATGCCAAAGAGTCGACACCAAAGGAGGGGGAATCACCGACCAAGATACAAACTGCCTCTCTCCAAATTAAGAAGAAGTCGCTCCGTAACCGCTTACAAGATCACGCCCGCAGCAAAGAAAACCAAACATGCTCCTGCCCCGCACAGAAGTCACCGCCCCAAGAGCTGGTTACACCGTCTGCAGCAGGTCGAAAGACTCACAAATACCTTCTCCGATCGCTAAAAGCGAGGAGAATCGACAGTTCTGTATCGCCAGCTCCTCGTAAACAAACACCAAGACTGCCCCGCCGCCAAAGACCAGAGGACACCGCCCAACCGTAAATTTCCTGTACAAACCAGTAGAGACAAGAAGACTCACAAGGCAAAATCCAACAGAAAAACCAAATGAAGCCGGCCAAACAGGAAGACAAACACCGAGACTACCGGAGAAGCTGAGAGTCTCCGGGATGTAGTTGATGAAACAGCCAAGTCTCGTCAAGGCGATCAACAGAGGTAAGAACTCAAGACACACCGTAGCTCACACAAACAAACACAAGAACTGGAAACCACTGGGCAGACATAGTGATGTAATGATCCTATTCCACCTTACCCAGACATCCAAAATCGTCATGAGTGGAGAAAATGGAAGTTGAGCAAGTCAAGGAACGCCTAACGGCCCGAGTTCATGGGGTTAAGGTTATGAATCGCTAAATTTCTCGACGACCATCGCGGCTCCCAAAGACTGACGAGACAACCGAAAGCACATGCAACTGAACGAAGCAAGGTCG
>JABTTQ020001202.1:0-50000 GCA_016081115.2 Rehmannia glutinosa
TTGGTGCTTCTAGTCAAAAATTGTTGAATGAATTTGTTGATTGTATGTCATCTACATTTGAAATGAGTATGGTGGGTGAATTAAACTACTTTTGGGCTTACAAATCAAACAATCGAATGATGGGATTTTTATTTCTCAAAGCAAATATGCACGAAATTTGGTGAAGAAATTCAACTTAGATAGTGCATCTCATATGAAAACTCCCATGGGTTCGAGTCAAAAACTTAGTAGAGAAGATGTTCTTTGAAAGTGTTGATAACAATTTATATAGAAGCATGATAGGTAGTTCTGTTGTACTTAACGACTAGCGTCCGATATCATGTATAGTGTGTGTTTGTGTGCTCGTTATCAAGCCAATCCTATGATCACACACTTGAAAGCCTTGAAAAGAATTATTCGATATATTGGAGGCACCACTAATCTAGGAATTTGGTACACTAAAGATACAAACACTAATCTAGTTGGTTTTAGTGACTCTTCGAATTTGGCCGAGACGTTGATGATAGAAAAATTACAACATGTGGTTGTTTTACCTTGGTAATAATCTGGTGTCTTGGTACAGTCGTAAACAAAATTGTGTTTCACTTTCGACTGTCGAATCTGAATATGTTGCTGTTGGGAGTTGTTGTTCCCAATTGCTTTGGATAAATCAAATGATTGAGGATTATGGTCTTCATAGTGATATTTTAACCATTTATTGTGATAATTCAATTGCTATTGATATTTCAAAGAATCCGGTACAACACTCTCGCACAAAACACATAGATATAAGACACCACTTTATTCGTGATTTGGTTGAGAAAAATATTATTCGCATAGAATACATTGGTACTGAAAATCAGTTAGCTGATATTTTCACCAAAACTTTAGATTTTGAGAGATTTTCCACTCTAAGAAAGTCTCTTGGTTTGTGTGCGATCTAACACTGTTCGTATAAGTGTTGCAGCCTACACGGTAACACCTGTTGCAACACCTTTCCTATTTTTTTTTTTGTTTTCCTTGCATTCATGCATTTAGTTAGATTTGTATCTGCACGACGAAATTAGTTTGACAAAGTTCTGGTAATGTACCCAAGAGTGTTCACTTGATAAACTGATGTGAGTGGATGTTTCCAATCTACAAAATCATTAATATATTTTACCCAGGCGATGAGTTTAAAAAAAAACATCGATCATGTTTTGAGGCCTTTGAGAGAAACAACTACCTCCCCACTGAGTGCAGCTAATCCTTTTGACCAATTCTTACCTTATAAAAGTGTTTTAAGCGGCATGATCTTGTGATAAAAAGCTACCTTTGGTTTTGTGTGAAAGCTACCTTTGGCTAAATCGGCATGAATCTTGGAAAAATCATAAGAAAAACTCAAAAATCCTATATCTTTGGGTATGTGGATCACTATTCATTGAATCGGCGTAAAGGTGACTCTCAAGGTGTTACAACACTAGGTACAATGTCAGCTAATATTAGTCCCCCACTTGTGTGTCGTTTACTTTTTGTTTTTGTTCCATTTCTAGACATAATTAGGACATGCATTTGTGGTGAAAATTGATGAATAATGAATTTTGGAATCCTTGGATATTATGCAATCTTGATTCTTCTCCTCTTAATTGCTGAATCTTGTGGTGATTTAAGTTTTTGTGGTGTTATATGGATTGTGATATACATGGATATATTTGAAATTATCTCAGCACTATCTTATCTATATTTGTGGTTAAGTATTTCATATATTTTGGAGACTTGTAATTTGAAATCAAATTTGAAAAATCTGGCTTTTAATTTTCTTCCCCTTTTTTTTGGGAAATTGGATATAATTGGGTCTCCATCTCTCTCCTTCAAACCGCCACTTGTGTAGAGTACTTAAAGTGATTGACCTGCTTCTTGTCACACTTCACATCATTTTTTCTTCTATCTCACACCTTACAACACATTCACTGTGCTTCTTCTTCTCCATTTTATCTCTGAATTTTTTTTCCCTCTTTACATAATTCACTGTCTACTAATCCACAATGAAGAGAATATTTTCAGGCATTTCGGGAATATTTTCAGGCATTTCCCCCTAGTGCAATCTACGCCACCACCTTCGATTACAAGAGTCGATACAGGTTCTGCAACACCCCTGCAACACCCTTGATTCCAAATCTTGAAAACCCTGCTTTATTTACTACGGAAGAGTACTCCCGTTGGAGAAACCCCAAAATCTCCAATTACCTCTGTTCCAGTCGAAGAATCCAAAAATTTGCCAGAAAATGAACCCACATCCACAGAAAATCCACAAGAAACCCCACAAGAAAACCCACTCGAAAATTTTGATGATCTTTTGGATTCAAACTCCGCCATGGTTCTTGGGTCTGAAACCCCAATTTCGATTGGTATCTTTCCACCAGATGACACCGAAAATGTCATCAATGTTGAAGATCTCCCAGATATGGCCACTCACGAAACACCCTTAAACCCTCAAAAATTTCTGATTTCGAAAAAGAAGGGTTTTGCCTCGACTGCAGGTACGGGGTCACCGTCGCAAGGAAATCCGAAAAGAGAAAAGAAACCTGTTAAATGGTCATCCAAGAAAGGGGGAGAACCGTCGTTGTTCCCTGATATTCCTTTGCAATCCGATTCCGACGACGATATCTCCAGGTATGTGATGGCCCGTCGATTAAGAACCAGAAGCTCTGTCAAGAAACCTGTTGTATCGAAGCCTACGACCAAGAAAACTCCCGTTAGAAAACCTCCGGCCAAGAAAGTGGCTCTCGACCACTCCACGCAAGAAGAAATGTACATCTGAGTCTGGGTCTGGTTCGAAAGAACATGGAAAAGTATTCTGCAGATGAAGGGGCTGAAATCTTGGAATCTTTAAAGACTAGTACAGGGTCAAGTACATCACGGAGAGCTGGTAAAAGTGTTGCCACTCCAGTTCCAACACCTTCTGACTCAGAGCGCACCGAGTCAAATAACTCCAGTGATGAGGACTTTGATGCCCGGAAGGAGGATGATAAGGATGATGACACCGACCCTGAGTTGGTGCATGAGACATAAATTGAAAAAGCTGCATCAAGTGCTCCTCCAAGTGTTGCCACTCCTGTTGCAACACCTGATTCAGATGTGCACTCTGAAGCTGGTGCAACTCCTTCATCCGATACATCTGCTGAATCTGCTGCTGCTTTGACTGAGGACTTTGAGATAAGTAAAGCATACTCTTTTTCCTTTTACACTGAAAGTGCTTTCAAATGTTTTAAATCCATGGATGATCGTAAGTTTATTTGTGAAAAGCGAATTGAGCACGATCTTTTTGAGAAAAATAATATTGTTCAGTTGTTTCAAAAGAGAAATTTGTTGAGTACTGTGACCACAGCACTACCGTTTGTTAGGAATGTGGTCTTGAATTTTATGCTAATTTAGAGTCTATATCCAAGAACCGGAGGTCTGCGAAGTATGGTAAGGTGTTTGTGCGAAACAAAGTTTATGACTTTTCTCCCCAAGTCATTAACACTTTTTATGGCACCCCTGAATTTGAAGAAGGTGCCTTAGTGGATGATTACAATGAGGTTGTTCGCACCATAACTGGGAACCGAGTTCAGAATTGGCATGTTCATCTTTCGAAACTTCCCGCTTCTAGACTCACATCCCTTTACTCGGTGTTACACAAAATTTCGAGTGCAAAATGGATCCCAACCTCTCACTTTGCACGTCATTTGCAAAAGAACAGTTGTGGTTCATTTAAAATTTGGGACAGGATCCCTTGAATTTTGGTCGATTGGTGTTTGATATGGTTATGGGGTTTCTTTGAATCTTCCGTGTCACATGCTTTACCGTATCCTTCATTGATTTATCTCATGTTGAGTTCTCAAGGTCTGAATTTGATGAGTGGAGACTCTTCTCACCGAACGGAAGCTGTTTACAATTTCTCATAAGTTGTTCAAGGGGATAGGGTAAAGGACCTGCCTCTTCGCTTCCCCTGGTGAAGATGATCCACAAACTATTCCTCTGTAGCGTCGGGGAGTTCCACCGGGTGTTCACCTTTTTCTCCCAACACTTCTAACATTCCTATGCCTCGCTTTTAACTTTGCATCTACTACTTCTATTCTTTGAGACTTTTATGCGGGGACAATTGGCCTTTGCCGATCAGCCAAATCACTCGGCCAAACAAAGACATTCAAGATCTTTGAGAACTTCAAAGCCCATCTACTTGGCTTGCTCTCACCTTCTGGACAAAAAAGGGGAGATGAGACCGGTCCAAGTACTGAACCGAGCTTTAGTGGATGGGGAGATGCTTCGCTTGGCGCAAAGGATGGAGCGACACAGAACGGATAAAGGAAAGGGCGGTGGGATGATATGGACTTAACCTTTGATTTTGAAGGCGAATTATATAAATTCAATTAAATGCCCTATTTGGTGTACTTAAACTTTTGGCATGTTTTTAGCACTTTTGTTACTTAGAACTTATAATGGGATATTCTAATATCTTTGGATGTGCTAACATTTCATTATGTTTGTTGAACTACCTACTACTAGTTTTCTGCATTTTGAGTCTGTTGACTCTTGCTCTCATTCACTATTATTGTGTTTACATACTAACCATTTTATGCGATTTGAGGTGTTCATGAAAGTGTTCTATCTTATGTAGGAACACTTTGGGAAAGCAGGCGATTTTTGATTAAGGGGGATAAAATTTTGTTTTCACTGATTTTCAACTAAGGGGGAGTTACTTACTTATTTTTATAAATCCTTTGCTTGAGTTTGATGTTTTGTCCAGAAAGGCAAAAAGGGGGAGAATGTTAATTCCGTGTTTTTACGGAAATTAATATTTTTCTTTATTTTCGAAAATTTCAAATTTAAGTGTTTTGCCTTTCTTGGTTATTTCTTGAATTAAGATTTATTAAATAAAAGAAGTTGATTTAGAAAAGAATTGGATTAAAACTGGATTCTTGAGTTTTGATTGATATGAAAGATCGATTTTTTAGGGATGTGTTTAAAAGAGTTCTAGTCCTTATATAATTAGGAATCTTATTTTTACTATGTTTCTTTCATCCTTGTTTTATAGGGACTCAAACTTTTCAATGGATTGCCTATATAAAGAGGACAATCTTCACATAATTCAGTACGCAGAATTACAACTGAGAGAGATCGAATCTGTAAGAGAGAAATAAAGTCTGATATACTACACAGTTCAGAGTGTTGAAGGAAGTCTTTCTTTGAAGTACCAGTTCAACACCTGAAGATCGAGCATCTTTGTTTCTCTATTTTCGTCCATCTATTGTTTGTTTAGAAGTTCTGAATAGTTCTTATTCTTTTGTTTTGGACGAGTTGTTTTACAAAGTATAGATCTACTCATACAAAGGAGTTTTGATAGGTTTCGTACTAGTTGAGTAATTCGATTGAGTTCTGTAAACGAACTTCAACTAGTGAATATATTTCACCCTGCTGGCACGTTTACAAGTATTTTTATACTTGTAGACAAATTTTATCTCTGTGTTTTACTTTTATTCCGCTGCGAGTTGGTACAAGTGTTACTGACACTTGTAACAACATTTTATTCTGAGAAAGTTTGGGGCCTTAAATTCTTTCATTGTGGATTTTGGATAATCAGGAAAATAGAAAAAGGAACATTATTGCACGATTGATTAAAATACATATACACCCTCCCCCACCACACACATATATGTATGTGTGTGTGTTGGGGCCTGGGGGGGTGAGTGGAGGAGTTGATCATAATCATTAACCTTGGCTATTGGCATGTTTCAGAAAACCTTTATAGTTTGCTTTGACTGGAAGATCATTGATGCAACACATGTACAATATATTATACAAGTTTGTGATGAAAGCCACTATTAGCAAGGAAGTCAACAACCTTGTTCCCCTCTCTAAAAATATGTGTATAAATAACTGTTGGAAATTAGTTTATATAAATGAATTTTGACCCGATTTTTGACCAATTATTTAAGTGAGATCATTTATTAGTTTTGAAAAATAAATAATGTGATCGTAATCTACACTGCGGGTAGATGAAATTAGCATTTTGAATTTCTCAAAACTAATTTTGGGTGAATGAGAAATTAATGCATAAAGTTAGCTACTTAAATGCCTTTTATATAAAGAATATAAAAATGTGGAATATGGAAAGTCATATCCCACATAGGAAATATATTAAATGTTTGACTAATTTATATAGAGTTTCACCACTAATAAGGAGTAATCAAGTGGAGCTCATTATATTACACCCTAGTGGACCAAATCAAATTTAACTAGCCTTTGGGCCGCTCAAATAGCACCGAGCTGGAGCTAGGCCCGCACACGTCATGTTGGGCGCTTTAAAGGCGCACTTTGCACGCACGCATCATCGCGAGGAGCTTTGAGAAGCCTTAAAGTTTTGGAAAATCGAACCAGGGTTCGGTCGTTGGCTTCGGTGATGTGGTAGGGCTCGGATGGCGTGGTTTGGCAAAAGTCGCCTGGATGGTGACACGTGGGCCGTGATGGCATTGATTGACGACATGTTCGTTGTGAGCACCTTTGACTGACAAGAATTTAGTGTGCAGGGGTGCATGCTAAGGATTGTGTACCTTTGGTTGAATGCAATCTAGACCATTAGATCGTGGTTGTTGATCACATGTAGAGCTGTCAAAGTGGTCGGGCCGCTCATCGGGGCAAGAGAGAAATCGGTCCGGGTCGGGTTGGCCCAAAATTTCTTTGGGCTGCTATTTTGGGGAGTCCACTCCATTCCATGTTTTAAAAATACTCTAAAATTACTTCGGGCCAACCGGGTCGGCCCGGTGTTTTGGGTCGGGCCATATAGGCCAGGATTTTTTGGGCCTACAAAATCATAGCCCAGTCTAGTCCAACCTTATTCCCGGGTCGATCGGGCCAGACCATTTTTGACAACTCTAATCACATGGCATGATCTAACAGTCCTGATCAATTCGGACCAAGGGATGCACCTGTTCTGAACAGGCATCCAGATTTCTATATAAACAAGACCACATAACTCAGTTTGAGCATCCAAAAATCATCAGAATTCTGCATCTTTCAGCATATTGTTTATGTCTATCCTTTCTACATTTTCAAAAGTTCTGAAACACTATATTGTTCGTTGTAAGTTCGATTCTTGCAAGTGCTGCTAAATCGAACTTGGAAGTCATTGTATCTTAGGGACGATTGTCAGAACCGTTAGCACTTTTGTACTTGGCAATTTTGTCTTGCAGAATGCAGAGATAGTATTTAATACTAGCCTCGACTTCAAATTTTGTCCCATTACTCTGTCTATTTTTCTTGAAAGCCAAACACCGCAAACAACAATAACATCAAAAAGTGAAACTGAAAGTCTTTCTTTTATCTTGAGCAAAAGGGACTGCAACTTCCAGTTTCCAAGGAGATTTTGTGTGATGATCTTCAACAATATTTGAGAATCTATATCAATCCACACTTTCTTGTATATATTAGCATCCAAAAGCTGTAAACTTTTGTTAAGGGCAGCCAACTCTGCATATAAGCTATCAACACAAGTTGGCACACAATCTACAAATGCCCAAAATAGGTAGCCTTGGTAATCTATAAGTACACCATCAATCCCTCCATGTTCAACATTAGTTTTTTTAGCTCCATCAATGTTAATTTGTTACAATCTGCATCTGGGAACTTCCATAGGACAGGAACATAAAAGATTTTGTTAGAGAATTTAAAATAAAGCCCAAATTTAGCAGTTGTGCCAAGAAAGTCTTTCCAAGTAGCATGCTTGAATAACTTGCAGGTCTTAAGTAATTGTAAGTGATGTTCAACCTTCCAAATGATTCATTGATGTTTAAAGGACTTATTATTGTGTTTATTATTATTCCTCTCTAGCTAAGTGTACCTAAGAATGAGGCAATGGATAATAAAAGTGATATGTGCATTGTGTGTGAAAGGTGTCATATGCTTCCAAGAAGAAATAAAGATCCTCGAATTCTATGTGTCAAGCCTTTTGTGATTGAACATGTCAGAAAAATGCATCCAAACTTTAAAAACCTAAGGAATAGTAAAAAAACATGTGAGTAATGGATTTAGAAGTAAGAGAAGAACAACACCAACATTTAGAAACTAAAGCTATCCCTTTTTCTTGAAGTTTCTGATCTATTAGCAGTCTGTTTTTGAGAAGCCTCCACATGAATATAAACATAGTTGGAGTTAAGAAAGAATTCCAAATATAAAAAAAAAAAGGAATTGGGGAGAAATATCGTTGATAGTTCGCCATGCAGATGTTAAAGAAAAATCTCCATTTGAAGATTGCATCCATCTCATAGTATCAGTTGGATTCTGAGAAACATGAACTTGACATATCTTGGTAGTCCAATTATGATCCACAAACTTAATAAGCCTTGAGTAATCTCATGTATGATTGGACCAAAAGTAATCAACAGACACGTGATCAATGTCAAATCTATATTAGCAAGAGTGTTGGAATCAAGCCATTTGTCATGCCAAAAACTGACAGATCCAGCAACCAAGCCCCAAAAAATCTAATGATTAGCAAGAGATTTGATTTTACAAATTCTTTTCTAAATATGACTATCAAGATTAAAAGCCTTAACTAACACAACAACACACCCTCCAATATACTTATGATACATTGTTAGAATTCAAGGGTCGAATTCTTAAGTTTGCAGTGAGTGTTGTGCATAGTGTTGGCAACACCTCTAGGTGTCACCCAGCGGAAACTTGTGTTTTTAGATTCTTTGTTTATTTTATCAATTAAGAAAAATAAACAAAGCATAAAAATAAGATTGAACACAGGAAATAAAAATTTGCACAAGTATAAAAATACTTGTGCGGCGCCACTAAGGCAAAAACAATGAAGTAGAATGTTGATTACACAAAATAAAGAACTAGACAAAGACTTCCCTATTGTGCTTGATCTTTCTACTCAACCTTCTACCGTAAACAGAAGAGAACAACTATAACATATCCCAGATTACAGATCGTCTCTCAAAACTACCAAGAAGAAATAACTCTCAAGAGGTGTTGTGAAAGTTGACGTCAACATCTATCGAACAAACTTGGCATCTCTCCCTCTTCTTGTGAAAAACTTGGACTCTTTTGTGAAAAACTCTAATCTTTTGCTCTGGAATCCGTGTCCATCTTCGTGCAATCTCCTTGCCCCTTATAGAATGGCCACATCCCTACAAATAGGTCATAAAACCAACTTTCAAGTTAAGGGGTTAGTGGGAGATTGAGAGATGTTGGTTCCTGTAAGTCCAAGCGGCTACGATAATCTAGAGGGGGGTGAATAGATTATCTCCATATTTTCGATTTTCCCTTCTTTTACGAACAAAACAAGCCAAGACAATAGAAAAGGTGCGGGAAGTAAATAACACGCGTCGGTTTATAGCGATTCAACCCACCTAGGGGCTAATCTACTACCATCCCAAAAGTATATCCGGGATGGATTTTGAAATTAAAAAAAGAATTTTATTAATTACCACAATTAATACAAATTCAACTTACAACACCTTGAAAAGCACCACACTCTTCTTCAACACCACCTTTGGAGATTACCACAATCTCCCTTTGAAGATTACCACAATCTTCCTTTAACGGCACCTTTGAAGATCACCACAATCTTCAATCTTGAAGAATACCAAATTCTTCAAACACCTCAAGAGCACCACACTCTTTAAACACCTATCACCTAGATCATCCAAGTGTATTCTTACCACAAGAATACTCACAAGGATGTCTTGTGTTGGATGATGACCAAAATCAAGATTACAACTCAATAAATGATATTACAAATTGAGTGCAAGTGTAATAAAGAAATAAGTCTAGACCTCAAGATGTGAAAGTGAAAGACCTTAGACTATTACAACAAGAATAATAACAATGAAGAACAAATATATTTGCTTAAGTGTATCTTGTTGTGTTGTAGTATTCTCTCTTGTTGTGTTGCTTCAATTCTTCATTTATTTATAGAAGATGTCTTGGACATGATAGGCTCCTCCTAGGAGATTGAAATCAGTAAAAATTGCAAGACAAATGAAAAATATAGTCATTTTGTTAGAAATCAATCCCACAAATTAGGGAAAAACTATCTCTTTGCACAATGGTTAGAATTATGTTGTCAAACTATAGGGCGGCCGTCGCCACGAGAAATAGACGTTTGAAAATAAGAACTTATCTTTACAGGCGACCGATCGGAGGGAGTCCGTCCCGGTCGACACTGTCTTGCGAGCTGGTCCGCCTAATTGACTTTGCAATCTGAAAGGTTAGTGAAATTAATTCTTCCCGGACACGGTCGACGCACGGTCGGCCGTCGGCCTCTGGTCGACCGGTCAACCATGTCGGTTGACACACAGGTTGACACCCCTCAGCATGTTCTCTGTTTTCAAGTTTAAAACGCGTTCAAGTACGGGTTGCCCTCTAGGGCGACCGGTTGACCTCAAAACAGAGGAGTTGTCCAATTTTTGTCGAAAATGAACTTCAAGAAATACTCCGAAAAAATAGTAAAAATATTTTAGACCGATTGGGAGTATTTGGACAATATTAGAAATATAGTTTTGGTGTAAAAACACATTAACGCAAAATCAACAAAAGTGTTGTCCAATTTTATCTAAAATAAAACTTGAAGAAATACTCCGGAAAATATTAAAACCATTTTAAATCATTTAGGAGTATTTGGACAACCTTTAAAAAATATTGTTTTGGTATAAAAACAAAATCATCAAAATCATGATAAAACCATTTATCAAACAATCTCCCCATTTTTGATGATTACAAACCAAAACAATTTAACGATGTCATTTTGAAAACAGAACAATTTTACCGGTTAAAACTGAACTATCCGTTGTGAGAGACAACATTCCACGCAACATAAACACAAGGATGGGAGTATAGATTATCAAAAATATTTTATAATAGTTCCCCTATCAACATGCACAACAAAGAGTAATATAGAAGCAATCAACCAAAAGCTAGAAGCTCGGCTTTTACAACTTGAGCTTAAGTATCAAGAGCTTATAAGCTCCCCTGTCAACAAATCATTAATCATGAAATAAGTCCATAATACAACAATTGGGTGATTATAATCCACAACTTATGGCTTTAAGGAGCCATAACTTATAGCTTTTTTCTCGAGCTTATTTTAGCTTTTATGAAATAATAAGCTTATAACTTGTTTCTCCCCTTTGGAATCATCAAAAAAATGTTAGCACGATAAAAATATTATATATCCATATCAAAGTGCGCAATGTAACTGATTTATCGAGCTATTTGAACATTGAAGCTTATAAGCCAAATAGGAGGGAAAAGCCAATCATATGACTTGTAGAAGCTTATGACTCATTTGATTTGCAAACATGATCTCTATAAATATATGAGACGTTTGAAAATGAGAGAATCATGTAGGTGATGAATTTTTCATTGAAACGTTTAATCGAACACTTGGCGGGCATCAAAAATTGAAGAAGATATATATATATATATATATACATATATATATATATAGCCCTTGTAAATATAATCAAACCAAGTTTTTCATCACCAAAAGAAATTTTACAAATATCATCAATCAACAATCATCATTCACAACACAATTTTGTAAGAATTCCATCAATATATCAAGTAGAAGCATTTTCTCAAGGGTTCAACCCAATTGAGATAAGGGAGTAGAATTCTTACCATTTAATCAGTGAGGATGAGTAACAATGATGATAAATGAGCAATATAATCCCCAAAATATGTAATTTATGCAACAAAACTCATTTGAAGTGAATTGTGTGTGAAATTTGCAAAGGGGGCGAAAAATGGAATAAAAGAGCCAAAATGGCTAAGTCTGGAAAACATAAGCAATTTTATCCAATATAAGGCATAGGGCGACCGGTCCGGGCTGAGGGTGACTGGTCGGCATCAGCCCTGGCAGCCCACTGGTTCAGTCTGTTTTGAAAAAATCCGAAGTTTGAACCAAAAATCCAATTTTCCGTCCCTAAGTTTTGAAAACGTGCAAAATGCAAACGTAGACCTCATTCAATATACATTATGTCATAATAAAGCTCGAAATGAGGTAAAAAAACTCGGCGGTAGATGAACAAATGTCCGCGAGTTATTTTGAGACGAAATTTAAAACGTCTCAAATTTTTGTTTAAGAAACACAATCCCTTAAAAGAATATCGAATCTCAATATGTTTAGTTCGACTATGACGAACCATATTTTAATCACCGGACTTGTTATCCCAAAAAATATGAACGTTTTTGAAATTTTGGATATACAAGCCATAAGAAGAAGTGCCTTTCAAATATTTGAAAAATTTCTTTTAACGACACTTTAATAAGATTCACTGGGATAGTTTTGAAGTCGAGCATATAGACATAAGGCATAGAGAATATCGAGTCTAAAAGAGTAATAAACGAAGATAAACATACCTCGAATTTGTTTGTCACCCGATATGCCTTCCTCAACCTTTGTTAATCTTTACATTGGTAGCCATAGAGGCTGGGATGATTCTTCTTTCTTCAGTGCCTAACTTCTTCAAAGGTACTTATGTATACTTTGATTGTGAAATATAACCATCTTCTTGGCATTGTTTAACTAGAAGTCCAAGGAAGAAATTGAACTCCCCCATCATAATCTTCTTAATTTCACCTAACATCAATTTAGAATAATATCTTGCACAAAAATTCATTAGTAGCACCAAATCAACTCAAATATGTACTAATAAGCAATCTTGCCCTTTTTCAAAAACAAAGAGATTAGTATCAACTTTACCTCTTATAAAATCATTTTGCAAAGAAAATAGCTAAGTCTACCAAACCGTACACGGGGTGCTTGTTTTAAACATACAAGGCCTTTTATAAAAATCATTTGGCCTAGAAAAATTTTCAAACCCCGGTTGTTTTACATATACTTCTACTAGAATAAAACCATTTGGAAAATTGGATTTAACATCCATTTGGTAAAGCTTGGAATTTTCTTAAAAACAAGAATGGGCAACTAGAATGCGAATAGCTTCAAAAATATGCTACGGATGCAAATGTTTCATCAAAATCAATACCTTCTTCTTGACATTACCTTTGAGCTACTAACCTCTCATTGGTTATTAAGTTTGTTGCAAAATACCAAAATTTTTGCAAAATCTTAAGAAGATATATTTGCACAAGAGCATAGTAATAGAGATACAATAACAAGTAACACATACTATGCGTCCCAACAAATCATCAAGAGTTTCATGAAACATGTAAGTTCAAATAAGCTTATAGGAAGCTATATGAGGTCTCTTTTGAAATTTGAATAATTCAAGAGCATATAGTTGAGACCTCATTTAAAAGATGCATTCGAACAAGAGTTTTGACAAAGATGAATATGAGCAAACAAATGCATAGTTTTGAGATAATGATGAAAATCAAATGTTTTATCAAAACAAAATATAATTCTTTACAAGATTTGGATAAAACCAAGCTTTATCGACTAGTGCCTTTCAAAAATTAAAAAATCCTTTTAGTGGCACTTGTATGAGATACTTTGAAATTTCTTGAAAAGCAAGCACATAGACATATGACAAAAATATATCGAGTCTATAGGATGAATACTAATGATGAGCGTGCCTCGATAGTTTAAGCATCTCTTGAAGGGGATGAGGAAATATATATCCTACACATATCTTAAACAAGTCTATCACAAAACGAATATGATACAAGTGTAGGCTAAGTAATAAGAGATATCATAAATGTGCTATGCATTATAAGTCCATATGAGATAATGAGCATACAAGTCATTTAAAATACACAAGAGTTTTAAAAACATCATGCAAGGTCCTCTTTAAAAAAAAAATTTAAGAACACACAAATATATTGAAGACCTTAATTTTAAAAATAATTTTTTTGAAAACTTATTTTGAAAAATTAGGCACAATTACAAACATGCATAATAACAAAATAAAATACATATTTAAATGAGGAGATACGGTTTACCAATTCGCCATTTCCATGGGTTATGTCTTTCCGTTGTTGATGGTATCTTCCCCTTTGAAAATCATCTTGTAGATGACGGCTTTTCCAATTGCTCCATTTCCAAGGATTATGTCCTTCCCATTGTTGATAATGTCCTTCTCTTGGAAATTCATTGTGGTGATGTCTTCTCTTTTGATTGAATGAAATGTGCATTTGATGTCTTCTTGGCGGTATGAATTTTCCTTGATTCCGCCGGGTACCTAATATGACATTTCTTTGTGGTACCCTTAAGTGTTTGGGTCCTTTGGGATTATCTTTGAGACTTATGGGTCTCCAACAATAATTAGAGCTATTTCTAGCCCGACAAGTATTTACTGTATGACCATTTTTACCACAATAGAAGTATGTAATAATTCTAGAAATGTAATGACCAACATGCTTAGAGACTTGACTATTTTTCATATGATTAACAACATTTGGCTTATGATCAAGTCCTTTATCACAATTATGAATATCAATAATATTGGACATTTTATTGGTACTCAAGTTGAATTTTGATAAATCATTTTTCATGCAATTAATATCCTCAACAAGAGTACTATTTTTTTTTTAAGGTTTCTAACCTTATCAAGAGTGGTGGTGTGAGCACATGATAGTGATTCATCGTAAGTAAATAAACTATCCTTTACATTTTTCAAAACATTGAATTCCATTTTCAAATTTTTGTATTTAACAAGTAGGCTTTGGAATTCATTTTGAAGATCATCATAATCATTTTGCAAATCACTATAATCATTATGTAATTCATTATCATAGGAAGTAGAAGGTTTACTTACCTCGTTTTCTTCGAAGCCCATAAGACAACGTTCATTTTCATCATCGTCGAAAGTTGTAGGAAGCTCATCTCAAGTTGTTGTACCCCTTTGAGAAGTAGATGCTTTTGAGTCGCTCCTTTCACTTGCATATACTTCTTTTAATTTTCTACATACTTCATGTGCCGATTTAATTCCTACAATATGATCAAATTCCAAAGTGGTAAGTGAACAATACAAAATATTTAGAGCTTTACCATTTAAGGAGATGATTTTCTTCTCTTCATCATTGAGCTCCTTGAGGACTTTGGAGGTGTGTGGTGTATCTTTATCGGAATAGATTCTCCATTGAGACCGTGTTCCAAATATCGAACCCGCAACCTTGTAGATAGCATTCCATTCTTTCTTTCCAAAATGTAAAATTTTTGTAATCAAATAGTGGTGGCTTGGTGGTGGAGGCGTAGGTAAGGTAGACTTCATTCGTGGCGGTGATCGTTCCTTTACTCGCGAAGTGGAACGAGCTTGCCAAAGAGTTTGGCTCTGATACCACTTGTAAGTCCAAGCGGCTACGATAATCTAGAGGGGAATGAATAGATTATCTCCATATTTTCGATTTTCTCTTCTTTTACGAACAAAACAAGCAAGACAATAGAAAAGTGCGGGAAGTAAATAACACGCGTCGGTTTATAGTAGTTCAACCCACCAGGTCCTAATCTACTACCACCCCAATATATCAGGGATGGGTTTTGAAAAGGAAAAAGAATTTTATTAATTATTACAATTAATACAAATTCAACTTACAACACCTTGAAGAGCACCACACTCTTCTTCAACACCACATTTGGAGATTACCACAATCTCCATTTGAAGATTACCACAATCTTCCTTCAACGGCACCTTTGAAGATCACCACATTCTTCAATCTTGAAGAATACCAAATTCTTCAAACACCTCAAGAGCACCACACTCTTGAAACACCTATCACCTAGATCACTCAAGTGTATTCTTACCACAAGAATACTCACAAGGATGTCTTGTGTTGGATGATGACCAAAATCAAGATTACAACTCAATAAATGATATTACAATTTGAGTGCAAGTGTAATAAAAAAATAAGTCTAGACCTCGAGATGTGAAAGTGAAAGACCTTAGGCTATTACAACAAGAATAATAACAATGAAGAACAAATATGTTTGCTTTAGTGTATCTTGTTGTGTTGTAGTATTCTCTCTTGTTGTGTTGCTTCAATTCTTCATCTATTTATAGAAGATGTCTTGGACATGATAGGCTCCTCCTAGGAGATTGAAATCTGTAAAAAATTGCAAGACAAATGAATAATATAGCTGTTAGAAATCAATCCCACAAATTAGGGAAAAATTGTCTGCTGCACAACGGTTAGAATTTTGCTGCCAAACCATAGGGCGACCGGTCGCACAGAAATAGACGTTTGAAAATAAGAACTTATCTATACACTGGGCGACCGGTCGACGGGGGGTCCAACCGGTCGACCCTGTGCCCAGCTGGTCCACCTGATTGATTTTGCAATACAGAAAGGTTCAGCGAAATTAATTCTTCCCAGACACCGGTCGACACCCTGGTCGACGGCACCGGTCGACACTCTGGTCGATCGGTCAACAATGTCGGTTGACACACAGGTTGACACCCCTCAGCATGTTCTCTGTTTTCAAGTTTAAAATGCGTTCAGGTACGGATTGCCCTCTAGGGCGACCGATTGACCTAAAAACAGAGGAGTTGTCCAATTTTTGTCGAAAATGAACTTCAACAAATACTCCGAAAAAATAGTAAAAATATTTTAGACCGATTGGGAGTATTTGGACAACATTAGAAATATAGTTTTGGTGTAAAAACACATTAACACAAAATCAACAAAAGTGTTGTCCAATTTTATCTAAAATAAAACTCGAAGAAATACTCCGGAAAATATTAAAACCATTTTAAATTATTTAGGAGTATTTGGACAACCTTTAAAAAATATTGTTTTGGTATAAAAACAAAATCATCAAAATCATGATAAAACCATTTATCAGACAGTTCCTTGAAAGTAGGACACAATCCCAACTATCTCTAAACGCCCAAACAGCCGACCTAAATCTTCAAATCCACGTAATTGGGCCTGCAAATTATTAGTATATTTTTGTTCTAGAAAATTGGCAAAATAACAAGATAAAAACATTTTAAAATTATTAGAGTTTTGACTCAATAAGTCAACTCTAACAATCTCCCCTTTTTGCCAATTTGTGAACAAAACCTGCACAAAAATTCCAGACAAAATAATGCCCAAATAACAGCCAGACAAACATATCCCAAGAATAAAGAACAATCCATCCAAAGTAATCAGAAACAGCAGAACCATCATATTAGAACTACTTCCCCTAAAACTCATCATCATAATAACTATGAAAGCACCAGACTAAGTATAAAATGAGTAGAACATCACAACTAACATAGGAGAAATCAACCATAAAACAGTTCAAATACATGCTCCCCCTGAAACACATAATCATCCAAAAGAAAAAAAAAAGAAAAAACAAGAACCAAGAAAGAATTCAGTGATTTTAGAGTACAATTATCCCCACAAAAGAAACATCAAACATCGCCAAACACATCTTGAGACAGGAGAATGATCACTGGATTCAGATTGATGGGTGTTGCCAACAGTATGGTCAACACCTTCAGCACCACTTTGATTTCCAGTCATCTGTTCCACTCCTGTAACATGTTCTGTCCCCTGCAACTGTACCAACTTTCTCCTCAACACCTAGTACTTCAGTTACCGTTCCAACCTCGCTCATTTTTGTGCCACTGTCTCCCCTTTTTTGGGCAGAAATTAACTTACTCGTTTCATCCCAAATACGAGTAAATATCTCAATTTGGGCAATGTCATTTTGTAACTGAAGCTCAAGAAGGTGAAGTGGAACAAGGATGAATTTTCGGGAGGCGGGAGGTGTCTTTAGGAGGTGTGGCAACACCCTCTCCACACCTATAGGAAGGTCACGAATATGGGGTCCTTCAAGTAGGTCATATTTGATGGGAATAGAGGGAGGCATAGAAGTGAAGGATTCGTGATATTTGAGGGGTATTCCTTGGGCTTGAGAATAGAGAAGATGAGGAAAGGAAAGATCAAACTACCATATGTGTTTTTCTTCTCGCCAAAATGGGAAAGTAATGAGAAAACATGCTCACCAAAATTTATGTGGACTCTCTACCAAGTTCGAAAAGAAAATGCCCTTGGTCTTTAGTCACAGTAGAGTTATTGGAAGTAGGGATCCGATTAACTATGGCCATTTTGTGAAGTACATCACATTTGGAAGTTAAGTGTGAAGAGGATAACTTAAGCGGAGCTTTTGGCCAAACTTTCAAAACATTTCAGTGAGCTCCTTTACAACTTCATCTTCATTTTCAAAAATTAAATCTCCTTCATCATTAGGTAAACCAAGGTGGTTGTTAATGATTGAAGGTGTGAAGATGTAAAGTTTTCCCGTGAGGTAAACTTTTCCAAATTTTGCGAGTGTTTGTTGAAGGTATTCTTTAAAATGTTTGAATAAAATTCTCGAACAATACCATCAACAAAGCGGTTTAGCATGCATGGCGGTTTGCGAGAAAATGTCGATCTTCCGAAATTGAATCGGGTTATATTTGGAAAAATCATCAATATTGAGTGGTTTTTCAGTGATGATATCTTTATTGATGACTACATCCCAAATTTGGCTAGCTTTAATGGAAAGAAATTCAAAAGAATAAGGATCACTTATCTCGATATCAGAATCAATTGCCCGAGGTTGGGCAAATTCCTCAGCCATCTCCTGATCTATTTCTTCCACATTTTCGAGGTTGTCTTTGTGTGAGGTGTGGCAACACCTCTAGACAAATTTCGATCAACTGCCCTTTTTGACCTTAGTTCAGCTATAGGTATGTGCATCTCAGGATCATCTTCTTCAACCTCTGTTTCTGTGGCCTCATCATCTGTACTCTCATCTTCATCACTTGCTCATCCTCCTTCATACTCTGACTCAGAATCGGAGGCATCACTACTCCCTTTAGCAAAATCTATAACAGTGTCTGAAAAATTCCCTTGTTCTTCAGGTGTTGCCTGGGTGTTGGCATCACCTGGAGGCACACCTCCAGACACATTTGCAGGAACAGTAGACTGGTCACCCACACCCCCAATATCCTCGGTCCTGGTTTCATCAGGGGTGTTTTCTCTCTCAACACTTCTCCCAGCCATAGGGTCAACAGAAGGACCCTCTTTCTCAACATTAGAAGAAACAGAAGAAGGAATTTTTGAGAATTTTGAAGAAGAAGAGGACCCAACATTACCTGAACCTCGTGTTCTTTTCTTGGGTCGAGCGAATTCTATAACCGAGGGTTTGCTTTGAAGCCAACGAGATCTTTTTGTGAACGGAGTTCCTAAAGGACCGAATGTTTGTTTGATGCTCTCCAAATCAGGTGGGTCATCAACATCCAGTGGATTCTCTTCGTATCCTGGAAGTTGGATGCCCAGAACATCTATTTCAGTGATAATTGGAACAATCGTTGCCGAAGGCACAACGGATTCGATCGTACTAGGGTTTTCGTCCCTATTTTCTTTAGGTGCGGTCGTGGAAGTTGGCACACTTCCTGAAACACTTGAAGAAGGAGGCTTCCCTGTTGCTCTAGCCCATTCGCTTAGAATATCTGACGGATCATACTCCATGGCAGTGGATTTGGTGGGTTGTGATGGTGAAGAAGATGGTGTTGATTTTGGATTGGTAGGTAACATATTTGGGGGATTTTCAGAAGATGAAGGGAGACTTGGAGTTGGGTTTGGTAATGATGGTGGAGGTAGTGGGCTATCTTTTAATTAGGCTAAAATGTTGGCAACATTTTCATCATCCATTTTGAAACACAACCTGTAGGGAAATTAGAGGATCAAAAATCTGGAAAAAAATGATGTTACAAACACTTGAAAGAATCATAGTATTTATAAGCAATATAAAGACCAGAAATAACTACCCACTAAGTGCAGATATTTATCTCAAGTTCCAGATATATAACTCCCCCTCAATTCAACCCACTAACATTAAGCCCCTAAAATTTAGGAAAATGGAGAAAAAGAGAATAATCACCCCACGTAACCGCTGAAAATCAGTTTATAGGGACAAATCCACTGAATCAAATCCTGATTATGCCTAAAAAGAAAAAAGAAAAAAAAATCGAAAAGAGAAAAAAATAAATAAAAAATACAGTCAAGCACACAAAAGCTGAAAAAATCCCACAAGGTGTTCACAGAGAGTGTTGGCCACATCTGGCTAAACACTTCTCAGTTTTCATCAAAAACAATTTTCATGGCCATACATCAGATCTTTTAATAATTTTTCCTTGCACAAATTCACCCAAATTGAATCAATATTTACACATTTTGTGTATTTTTCTCTTTCCTTTTTTTCTTCAACATACACACTTTGTGCATTTTTTTTTCTCTTCATATACACATTTTTATGTATTTTTCTCCCATTTTTTTGTCAAGTACACAAGAGCTCTTAATTAACAATTCATTGTTTCACATGGAACATGATCACAGAAATGTGAAAGATTCCTCAACTACTTTAATGACTATAATCAGCGGAGCCAAGCTCATGTTTGAAAAATGTTACAATTTTCGCATGGGGCATGATCATACAAGAGATGAAAGACACCTCAACTACTTAGTAACAAACTTCAAAACAGATGAGCTAAAGAATGTACAAATATAAGGAAGAAAATGTGCAAGTACTTGTAGTATATTCAATCCAATTTTTGGCCACAAAAATAACTTGAATCCGTGAAAAGGTTTCTGGATGGCACACCCAATTTGAAAACCCTGAAGATATTATGCACCATGCCTAAAACCTAAAAATAAAAAAAAACAAAAGAAAAGAAATAGGTGTTACGACAAGTGTCGTCACACCTCAGACCACACTTCACTGTTTTAGCACACAAAGACCAAGAGATTTAGAAAGATCGGAAAATCTCTCAAAATCAATGATTTAGTGAGAATGTCAGTTATCTGATTTTTAGTGGAAACATGATCAATGTGAATCAAACCTTTCTCCACCAAATCCCGAATAAAATGGTGCCTTATGTCAATGTGTTTAGTTCGGGAATGTTGCACCGGATTTCTAGAGATATCTATAGCACTTAAATTGTCACAATACATGGTCACTATATCACTAGAAATACCATAATCATCAAGCATTTGCTTCATCCAGATAAGTTGGGCACAACATGAACCAGCTGCCACATACTCAGATTCAGCAGTAGAAAGAGAAACACAATTCTGCTTTCTACTATACCACGACACAAGATTGTTCCCCAGATAAAAGCATCCACCAAAGGTACTCTTCCTATCCTCTAAGTCACCAGCCAATCTGAATCATTAAACCCCACCAAATTTGTGTTAGTGTCCTTAGTGTACCATAGCCCTAAATCAGCCGATTCACTCACATATTTAATTATTCGTTTAACAGCATTTAAGTGAGCGATTTTAGGGTTAGATTGGTACCGGGCACAAACACAAACACTAAACATAAGATCTGGCCGACTAGCAGTGAGGTAAAGTAAGCTCCCTATCATGCTCCTGTATAAGGTGTTGTCAACACCTTTAGACACTTCATCCCCTGACTTTTGACTAGTGTTCATGGGTGTTTTCATGTGCTTCTTTGTTATCAAAACCAAATTTCTTAACTAGGTTTTTCGCATATTTACATTGTGAGACAAAAATACCATCAGGTAGTTGTCTAATTTGTAAACCTATAAAGAAATTAAGTTCCTCAACCAAGCTCATTTCAAAAGTAGAAGACATAGAGTTCACAAAATTATCACGTAGTGAATCACAAGTAAGAAACAAACACTATATCATCCCATAAACTTGAGCTATAGTCATATGGTGCCTATCTTTCTTAATGAACAATGTTTTATCAATTCCGCCTCTTTTAGAACCAAATTGTACTAAGAAATCTGTCAATCTCTCATACCAAGCCCTAGGGGCTTGTTTTAATCCATACAACACCTTTTTAAGTTTAAAAACGAAATTAGGTTTGTGTGGATCTTGAAATCCTTTTGGCCGTTCTCGTACACTTCTTCATTTAAAAACCATTAAGAAAAGCACTTTTGACATCCATTTGGTACAATTTAAGATCAAGAGAGCAAGCAACACACAATAATAATCGAATAGACTCAAGATGAGCAACAAAGTGCGAAAGTCTCATCGTAATCAACACCTTCTACTTGTGTGTAACCATGTGCAACTAGGCTAGCTTTGTTCCTTACAATGTTGCCATGTTCATCACTTTTATTTTTGAAAATCCACTTAGTGTCTATGACATTAACATTGTCAGGACGTGGAACCAAGTCCCAAACATCGTTTCGAACGAATTGGTTTAACTCCTCATGCATGGCATTAATCCAGAATTCATCCTTAAGTGCTTCATTAACATTTTTGGGCTCAATATTCGACACAAAGCAAGTAGTACTTACCATCAAGCATGTAGAAGAGAAATAGGAAGGCCTCACCATATCCCTGTAGTTCAATCTCTTTTTTCTCCTTGTTCTGATATTATCAGACACTTCTCCAATGACTTGAGTGGTTGGATGGTCATTCTGGATCTTCCTTGGAGGATCTCTTTGCACAGGAACAAGATTATGATCGAGTTTAGCTTCACTTTCGGAGTTATCTTGCTGTTCTGCTGTATCCAGCACAGGTGTTGGTTGGGGTGTGGTCTCACCTCCGGTAACACCCTGAGAATCACTAACAACAGACACAGGTTTTTGCAGAATAATAGAGTCAATCACATATGCAATATTATCATCCTCTCACTTGTTTCCTAAAATTGACAAATCATCAAAAAGGACATTAACAGTTTCTTGAATTGTTCTAGTTCGACGATTGTAAATCTGATAAGCATGGCTATTTTTAGAATAACCAAGAAACATGCCTTTGTCACTTTTAAGATCAAACTTTCCCAAATTCTCCCTGTCATTCAAGATATAACATACACACCCAAACACGTGGAAATACTTGAGATTAGGCTTCTTTCCATTTAAAATTTCATAAGAAGTCATTGTAGATCCCGGTCTCAAGCACACACGATTAGAAATGTGACATGCAGTATTCAACGCTTCGGCCCAAAACCTTTTTGAAGTATTTTTTGAGCACAACATTACTCGGTCCATCTCTTGCAAGGTTCTGTTCTTTCTTTCGGCCACCCCATTTTGTTGGGGTGTTATGAGAGCCGAAAACTCATGGGAAATTCCTTTCTTTTCACAAAAAATTTAAAATGAAATGTTCTCAAATTCTTTCCCATGATGAGAACGAATCCTTGCAATACTTGAATCATGCATGTTACAAATTCTAGTGTAAAGTCTCTTAAAAGCCTAAAAGGTTTCATATTTTTCTTTTAAAAATTCAACCCAAGCAAATCTTGAAAAATCATCAACACACACATAAGTGTATTTCTTCCCTCCTAAACTATCAACCTCAACTGGACCCATCATCCATATGAATAAGCTCAAAGCAGTGTGTGGTATTGAAGTGTTGTCTCACCTGGTGAGACACCTTGGTTTGTTTACCTTTCTGACAAGGTTCACAAACATGAGTGACTTTACCATTGAAGGTAAGTTTGGGAATACCTCTAACTACTTCAAGATCGATCGATTTTTTTTGCAAATTTCGAAAATTGCGTGTCCAAGTTTTTGGTACCAAAGAATGGTTTTATCAAATTCGACATGATGACATGTCTCATCTTTTCCAAGCAAATAACAATTATCAGTAGATCTAGTATCAGCCATGACACAAGTATCCTTGCTATCAAAGACTGAACAAGAGTCTTTATCAAACTTAACATGCAAATCATCATCGCACAATTGACTTATAATAATTAAATTAGCAAGTAAGCCATCAACATGAAAAACATTCTTGAGTTTAGGAAAACCTTTGACATTCAGAGTTCCTTTAACAATTATAATTCCCTTAGCACCACCACCAAACTTCACTCTTCTTCCATTCCACACTTCATAATTAGTCAAATGTGACTTGGTACATGTCATGTGGCGTGAGCAGCCATTATCGAAATACCAAGTGCCTTCAACATTGGATTTCAGAGAAGTGTAAACAACAAGACAAGAATGGCTTTCAACATCTGTCTCACTCACTCCAGAAGAGTTACTGAAAAAATTTATCATTTTTCTTGAGGTGTCGTGCTGTGTGTGACGTGTCACCTCAGACCACACTTGACCTTTTTTCTTATCCCTTTTTCAGTTCTTTACAAAAAGGTCTAGTGTGCCCTGGAGTTAGACAATAATGACAAACATAATGACATTTGGAAGAATTTTCAGAGTCCAACATATCCACAGAATCAGTCAATTTTTGCTTTGCAAGTTTGTAAAACTTAAAGCCCAAACCACTTTTGTCAAATCTAGCTATTTTCATAATTTCATCAACCACAATAGAGCTAGAATCAAACTGGCTCACCCTTTTTTGAAGATTACAAAGTTCAGTTTTTGCCTGATCAAGTTCTTTATCCTTTTTAGTCAAAAGAACCTCCAATTTTGAGACTGAAGCTTTTAAATTTTCATTTTCTTTGAGGAAAACGTCATTTTCAAGTTTTATTTTGGACAAATTTTCTACAAGATCTTTGTTTTCAATAATCAAATTGTGATTTTGATTATCAAAATCAAAAAAGCTTGAGGATAAATGTCCTGCTTCAACGATATGAGACGAATCAAAAGCAGTACGATCTTCTTCTTTCCCGAGGTGTTGTCAGATGTTGTATTAGGTGATACGACACCTCTGGCAACACTTCTGGAACTTCCAGCACTCTGATGCACACTTTCACACATAGTAAACAAACCTTGATTGAGCTCATCTTCCTCCACCTTTTCAGCATCAGTGGCATCATCACTTAGGGATACACAAACGTCCATCCCACATTCCCTAAGTGTGTTGGCGCACTGGTTGGCATAGTGACCAAACCCCTTACATGCTCGACATTGGATCATATCCATTTCTTTTGGTTTAAAGAATGGATTCTCAAAGGTCTGATCATACTTCTTCATGGGAGTAGGAGTTCCAGCGTTAACAGGTTTCTTCGACTTGAATCCTCTGTTGTTGAAAGGAGTTTTGGAATCTTTGCCATTATTTATTTTTTTGAATACATTGATGAACCTTTTTGTCAACATTGCAATAGTTTCTTCACCAAGTTCAGAATCTTTCATTTCCTTGATGAAGTGTTCCATTACAGTGTTGGCATCACTTTGGGCATCACCTATAGCTTCCTCAGCTTGTGACTGAAAAGCTATGCTATTTCCTTTCCCTCTCGTCACATATTCCTCTTGTTGAGCCAAGTTCACTCAAAAGTCTGCAAAATACCTATGATTTCATCAAGACGTAGAGTCTCTGTGTTCTTGGTTTCCTCAATGGTGTAGATTTTGACATTAAATCTCTTAGGAAGTGATCTCATGACTTTAGATACAAGTCTTTCGTTACTGATTGGATCTCCAAGAGTCTGTGCTTCATTAGCAATCTCACAGATTATAGCATTGCAAGATGAAATGGTTTCATCTTTCTCCATTCGTAGATGTTCGAATTGAGTTGCAATGAGTCTCAATTTGGTTCTACGAACACCCTGTGTTCCTTCACAATGCAGCTGCAGAGCATCCCAAGCATCTTTAGCTGAGTTACAGTTTGAGATTACTTTGAAGAGAGTCATATCCACAACACTAAAAATGGCGTTCAATGCTTTGGAATTGAAATTGTCCAGTTGAATCTCATCATTTGTCCAGTCTATCTCTCTTTTAGGAACAGAATCACCATCAGCATCTATGATTCTTGGAGGAATCCATCCAAGCAGGATATTCCTCCATGCGCGCTCATCAATCGACTTTATGTAGGCCCTCATCTTAACTTTCCAATAGGAGTAGTTCGTTCCATAGAGAACTGGAGGACGAACCATCGAAATTCCTTGACCATCCATCAGCAAACACTGCAAAAAGAAACAGGATCTCACTTAGTAGTATCAAGTGTAGGCTCTTGATGCCAATTGTTAGAATTCAAGGGTCGAATTCTTAAGTTTGCAGTGAGTGTTGTGCAGAGTGTAGGCAACACCTCTAGGTGTCACCCAGCGGAAACTTGTGTTTTTAGATTCTTTGTTTATTTTATCAATTAAGAAAAATAAACAAAGCATAAAAATAAGATTGAACACAGGAAATAAAAATTTGCACAAGTATAGAAATACTAGTGCGGCGCCACTAAGGCAAAAACAATGAAGTAGAATGTTGATTACACAAAATAAAGAACAAGACAAAGACTTCCCTATTGTGCTTGATCTTTCTACTCAACCTTCTACCTTAAAAAGAAGAGAACAGTTATAATTTATCCCAGATTACAGATCGTCTCTCAAAACTATCAAGAAGAAACAACTCTCAAGAGGTGTTGTGAAAGGTGACGTCAACACCTATCGAACACACTTGGCACCTCTCCCTCTTCTTGTGAAAAACTTGGACTCTTTTGTGAAAAACTCTAATCTTTTGCTCTGGAATCCGTGTCCAGCTTCGTGCAATCTCTTGCCCTTTATAGAACGGCCACATCCCTACAAATAGGTCATAAAACCAACTTTCAAGTTAAGGGGTTAGTGGGAGATTGAGAGATGTTGGTTCCTTGAAAGTAGGACACAATCCCCACTATCTCTCAACTCCCAGACAGCCGACCTAAATCTTCAAATTCACGTAATTGGGCCTGCAAATTATTAGTATATTTTTGTTCTAGAAAATTGGCAAAATAACAAGATAAAAACATTTTAAAATTATTAGAGTTTTGACTCAATAAGTCAACTCTAACATACATGAAATCAGCCCACAAACTATGTATAAAATACATAGTTAAATGAATATTTAGCAAAACCAATAAGATATTGTCCTAGTGGTAAGGTGCAGGTTCTGAGACTAATAGGTCTCAGGTTAGATAGTCGATACCCACACATGACATTAATGTGGGTATTATAGTATGATTTGTTACATTTGTATTATGTACTCTTAAAAATTTATATATATATATATATATATATTTAGCATCAATTATATAGAATCTATTTAAATTGGAAAAGTATGAGTCACAACTCTAAATTAAGCAAGTTTGACAGAGAGAGAAAAGAAAGGTCGGAATAAAATAAAATATTAAAAAAATGTTTGACTAAAATGGTGTAAAGCTGGTACAACGGGGTTCCAGTCACGTGCCCCTAAGATCAAGGACAAAATTGAAGGAAGAAAACCAAAAAGATAAAACCTCTATTTGAAAATTAAAAAGAAACAAAAAAGGAGGGTAGTCACGGGATTCCAGGCTGCTCATTTTTGTTTTCATTTAATATTAATTACATAATAAAAGAAATTTGCACTTGTTTTTTTTTTTTGTGGTGAATAGAAATGACAACTTTTTGCAGGGTTGTTTGATCATATTGACAAAATTTAATTGAAGGCGCTTACATCTAACTAATTAACTATCTAAGTAGTATTTGTTTTTGTAAAAAAAATATGAAAAAAGAAATTAAACAAATATTTTTTAGTCCATTCTAAACCCATTAATAACTAGATCTATTGGTGTATTAACTTTCAACAATAATAATTAGATTTATTGATTAGTAAATTTAGTTCTTTTTTTTTTAACCTTGATTAGTTCTATTAAATAATAACAACTGGGATTTTGACAACTAAAGAAAATGTTTTTTTAATGGTTGTATGAAGAGGTGAAAAAGTACTATGTTGTTCAAAAATTCCAAGATTCCCCCTTCACAAGTCACAACTCACAAGTATTAGTAATAAAGTAATAAGAGAAAAATGTGGACATTTAGTCTTACTTTGACCAAGATTGTGTAATGTTACGGGAAATTGTTGACTATGGCCGTTCATGGGCAAAAATGTCAGAAAAATAGGAAGTTTCGTGATTGACGCAAAAATTGCCACAAAAATATTAAAATCCTCAATTTTTGTGCTTTGACGTATCAATTTTTTTGCCAACTCACCAACATCCCTAAATTTCTAAGACACCTTAATACCCATCACCATAGTTAGCAATTACGTTAAATTACACAATTCCTTCAAAACTAGACTAAATGTCCAATTTTTGATGATATTGATCAAAATTTAAATATGACTATTTTGCATGGCCAAATCTACAATTATATAAGTTACATGACCGAAAACCTATTTCCCAAAATAATTATATACAACTATCCCATAGACAAAAAAAAAGCATATGTAATTTAAAAAGAAAAATTATTTGATGACCATTTTATTATTTTCTTGTTCAGTTGATCTCTCTGTAGGGATGATCGTAGTGCGATTTTGATTTTTGAGTTAATGTCAAACTGAATTGCTATGTGCGGCTTTATTAAATATTATTTTCAAATCGTGGTTTTATGAAATAAAACCTTCATAAGACCGAAGATCCGGTTTTAAGCAGTGGCAGACGGTTTGACGGTTTAACAAACAAAAATATTCTATTAATAATAAAATAATATAATTTTTTTAGGATTCTTTTAAAGGCAAAAAATAGTAAACTTGAAAATTCCTTTTTTTTTAAAACAAAATGCATTTTGTAAATAAAATGCACATTGCATTATCTTTACTTACATTCAAAATATAATGCATTGTAATATTGTTTTATTTTGATGCAAAACACAATGTATTATAATAACATTTGAGAAAAAATATAAAATGCATTATGTTTAGTATACAAAGTGCGAATCTAAATATATCATTCACGAAATTAGTTGTTAGTGAAGGGAGTCTAGGGACAAATTTTTTGTTTGTATGGTTAGTTGTTCTTCAATGCAACAGTTCTTTTATTATAATTCAACGGTGAATCTTATCTTGCGTTTTTTTTAATAAATGGAAAATATTATAAAAAAAAGGGTATAGCCTTGAGCTTTGTTAAAACCTACCCAAGTAAAACCTACCATTGTAAGAAAAATCATTGGTTTCTTTTACCGGGTTTTACCGTTTTAATGATTTGCATTATGTATATTCAATTATTCATGTACATTTTGGCCTCAAGATGTGCGTCTCATTCACAAAATTAATTTTTAATATAATTATTGTCTTACTACATAGCTAAATAATATATACTAATATTTTATTTTATCTTAAATTATAGAGTTGGCTTGCGGTGCGGTTTTGGCAATCTTTTAAAGTCTAAATCCATAATTAAACCAACAAGGCGATGTGGTTTCTATTTAATATATTAAATCGCGATTTTTGTAATAAATTTATAAATTGTATGATTTGGTGCGGTTCGGACAGTTCAAGTAGTTTTGTAAAACTTTTGATCATCCTCTCTCCCTCTCTATAGTCTATATGATTTTCTTATTAACTGCTATTAGACAATCTTTTTTTCTATATACAAAAAAAAAAAAAAATAATGTATTGAGTGGTCATATTCATCTAATACCCTAAGCAAACCATGCCTTAAAATGGAAAAACAAGAAAAAGTACAATGTTTTTTAGGGAAGAAAAAGTACAATGTTGGCAAAAAACAATTTAAGAAATTCGGAAAACTCCCAATTTTGGAAGGAGATATTTAAATTCAAAGCAATAATTCTCTGTTTAATTTTCAAATTTGAATATCAATAATCCAACATTATTAACTCATGTATTACTTTATTAGGTCCTTTTTCTTTTCTTTTTGCTAGGTGGATGGGTGGGGGTTTTCACCGACATCGTTTTCATAAGTATTAAGAGCAGCTGGGAATGAATGTATAGCAACCGGTGGTTGTGATAATCCGATGGTACAGTGCGTTTGGTGCCCACCTGGATTTGGTCTTTTCTCTATCCCTTGGTCCACACCATTCATAATATTTTATATTCTATATTCCTTTTTTTTTTTTTTCTCTTTTTGATTTTTTTAACTAATGGTCAATTATATAATTCATTATATTAATATATCAAAAGTTGATTCTATACAAGAGGTAATTTTAATTTGCCGCCAAACTATATAAGAGGTAATTATAATTTACAAATTTATCCCTTATTGTCAGTAGATTGTTTGTAGCTATTACATCTCGAATATTATTTGGATCAATTTTCTCTCAAATCTCTCTATCTTTAGTCAATATATAAATATTATTAAATAATAGTAAATTTCATCAATAAACCTAGTCTACTATTTTCAGATATCACAAAATAAAATAACCATAAAGATTATGCGGTAAATTTGGAAATTAAATGCTAAGTGCAACAGTGTGCAAAATTCATATAGTAAAATAGAAACAATTCAAAGTTAAGTAGGTAAAGTAGAAAAACTCGTATAATTTAGGGAGCAAATTAAATTACCTCTTTATACAATGTGTTTTAAATCAAATATATTGACATTTATTTGAAAAACAAAAACTATTATTAGTATAGGTTATTACTTACACATAGGTGGATTTGAACTAAAGACCTTTTCAAGTATAAAGTTTTAGGAAAATTCAGGATAGACAAAGTTTTGGAAGAATATTTAATGAGTTGGAAAAAAACATGCATTTATGTGATTGACTTCAATCAAATTAAATGTATGCAATTAAGTTAAGTATATTTGGTACACTTAGTAAGGTGATTATGATTGTAAATAAATTAAATTGAGTTAGCTAGACATATTATGATTTAATTTTATTTAAATTTAATCGAGTCGTGTATATATAAAAACAAGAAAACCAAGAGATATATACTTTTAATATTTGGAGAATTAGAAAACATAAGAGATATTCGGTATCTCAGTGCGGCTCCAATGACTTATTATGTATAAGGGCGTAAACAAATTGAGTCGAGTTGAATATGTTATTAATTAAATTTATTTGAAATCTTTTTATCGAGATTAAAAATTATATCGTTGAGCTTAATTTATTGATAACTTCGTATTTGAACGAGCGTTCGAGTCAAAAAATTAATTGAGCTCAAGTCTTTTGGTCTTTTTAAACGTACTTTATTAATTACTCGAGCTCCATATTATATCAAATGATAAAATATGTTTAAATTTGGTTTGTAATATTAACAAAAGAATTCAAATGAGTTTTTAGTGATCGGTTTCAAACCGAATATTGAGTAAAAAAATTGGCAACGGGTGCAACTGTTGAGGACATCTTTGAGAGTTTGTAAATAATTAACTTTCTAATATCTTTAACTTTTTTGAATAATTTATATTTCAAAAAATTTGGGTGATTTTTGCTGCAAAAAATATAATCCTTAGAAACTAATTACATCATCGTCAAGTAATTAATATCTTAAAAAATATTTTAAAATATGCTTAACCAAAATATATATTTTTTTAAAAGCCCATTTTTATCCCAAAATCCGTTCACATTTTTTTAGTAAGCAATAAGCACCAATATGCAATTCAAGCTTGCTCCAACATCATGACCCGACCCGCATACCCATAACAAGCTTACCCTAATACAGATAAATTATTTATTATGGGGCGTAGGTCAAATGAATATCCTAACCTGCAAGTTTTTTTCATGTACAAGGGCCATTTTGTCCTTATGTTTGGATTCTAGTATACAAACTAGAATCTCCTTTGAATAGCGAACAAGGGGAATTTCTTGGCTTTGTGAAATCTGCATAAAATGTTTGGAATATTACTGTTTGAATGATTGACTTAGATAGGCACGCTGTATAATTTTACATTTTTTGTCCTCAAACATTATATAATTCTACAATTTTTATCTTCAAAATTTAAGCACTTGAAGTTGGAACCCGGTTCAACCCTGGCCAGTCGGGTAAATCCCATGATTTACTCCCTCCTGGACCAAGGGGCTCCAGTCTTCTGGGGTCCCCGAACTAGTTAGGTGCAAGCTCGAAATCTGGGTTATAGAAAAAAGTTTATCAGAGCGCTACTTATAATAATAGTACGACAGAACTACAAATATTTAGAAGAAATAAAATTTCAACTCGATATCTACTTCATAATGATATTATTGTAAAATTTAGAAATAAAATAATATTTCCTTTTTGGGTCTTAATTTTAAATGTTTACTAAAGTTCAATAACATCGATTAAACTTAAAAATAAATAAATAAAAAATAACCCACTCCCCCAAAAAAATAATAAGAAAAGATTGAAGCACAAATAAAATACAAACACAAACACATAACAAATACACACAGTAAAAATGGCATCCCCAAGAAGCCTCAAATACATAAATAAGTAGTTTAATAATAGCAATAATATTTCATGCAAATTAAAAATATATAAGGGATATAGTATTTTGACTTTATCTGTTAAATATATTATTAATTTCAACTCATCAAACACCATGTTATCTGACAAGAAGGTGCCAAAAGAAAGCTTCTTGCCTCAAGAAAAAACATATAGGCCTCATGGGAAATCCCACACCAGTCCCCTTTAATCTAATAGCATTCCTATACTACAAAAACAGATCCCTACCCCCACCCCCTCTTCAGGTCTCATATAATTGATAAATAACAAAAATCAATTGGTGCATAATTGCAATGGAAAAGTATTTATAATCAAGGGAACAAAGGTACAAAAGAATGTTGTATTAAAAAAATTTATTTGTTATTAGAAAATGTCCTGACTTCATATTGCATTTTTCCTCAATTTGAATAAATTCACTTTTTTTTAACAAAATAAATTCACTTTTTTTTTTGAAAAAAAAGAAGAAGTTTAATTGTGAATTTTCTAAAGTATTTTTCAAGGGGTTAAAATTTAAATGAAGTATGAAACTGTATCTCACATGGTTTTCATTATGGTATTGAAATTCCTAAGCAAATCCAATTTACAAATTGTATGAAATACATTTTCCTTACATATCAAATACAAAACTAGGTGACTGCTTTCCACATTGTGTTTTATAGAATCAAAAAGAATTTTATTCATTTAGAGAATTTACACCTTATTACAACATCAAATATAAAACAACTGTAAGTCTATAGATCATAGACTTATACAGGTCTAAAATAAAAATTTTAAACTTAAACAGATCTAAATGATCCATAGATTCAGAACTTCGCAACGAAGGCGCTAGACAAAACTTGATCTTCTGAGTCTTCGCTTCTTTCACATATTGTCAGGTAATTGCTCATATGAATCTTCTGAATAAATATCTTGTTGGAAAAATCAGTTTTGTTAAGCCGAAATTCTAAGTGTGGGAACTCGTTAATTTTGGAAACGAGTGGTGCAATTATTTCCACAAAACCATTTATGGGTGAGTGAGAAATCGATACACAAATGGTACACTTGGAAAAATATATTTGTGGGAAATGTATCCAACATATATGGAATGTTGGTAGATTGGTCAAATCCGATGTTTGGTAAGTTGCTTGATTTTTATTCGTTAAATAGGCAATTTTGAATCAAATCACCAATTTATGGTAACATGATTGATTGCATCAAATCATTCCTAAACCGATTGAGGCCACAATTGGAAGGTTAGACTTGGCACAAATCAATCTAAAACAGGAATGATTTGATTGAGGATTGATGGACATAATTAAGCCCAAATCATTGAGGCTTTTCTCAATCCGTAAGTATTTTTTAATTGTTCATATATATATATATATATATATATATATATATATACTTTGTAACTTTTATGTGATTTATACATGTATTCTAAAAAGCATTAAACACTATGCAGACTCGAGCCTAGAGCCTCGATGCGGCCTAGGCGGGGTATTGATAGGATTAGGTGGGACTTAATCAGAAGAAAAATGTAGGCGGAGGGAACCTTAAAGCCTAAGAGAGGTTTTTTTTTTTTTTTTTCCAAACAAAAGTGAAATTTATTAAGGAACAAACTCAAAGCAAAATTACAAAAATAAAGCCATGATCCCCATTGGGATCACCAAACCTAGCTTTACAGAAACCAAGGTTATGAAGGGGAGTGCCATTCTCTAGAGAAAGGACTCACGGTTGCAAAAGATGCAAGTTTTTGACACTTAACATTACATGAAACAGTGATAAAATTAAAAGTACAGAATTCAAAAAGAATAGATAAAAGGTTGATGTCTTCAGCTATTGTGGCCAACTCCGGTGAGAGTGGGAGCTTGATTGAGTCTCCGAACAATATCCTTGTCATCAATCTTTATAGAAATGTTCTTCCAATTGAATTTTGCAGCCATAGTCAAAGAAAAACGGATAGCCTGGAGTTTAATCTCTACTGGATGAGTCTTTGTGTCCCTAGAGATTGCCAAAGCATGCAAGCAGACACCTTCTTTGTTGATAACCAAAATACCGAAGCCAGGGTTAGTGTCACGGGGGGAGCAAGCACTAGTATATAATGAAATACACTCTACTTGATCTTCCAATGGGGGGGTCCTAATCTTAAGTACATGGTTGCAGTTCAGAGACAAAGCACTTTTGTTTAAAGGTGGATTAAGGTTTTTAAACTCGATCCACTCTTCAAAGACAGTCTCCACAATCTATTTTTCAGCCATCTTCTTCTGGTTGAATACCCACAAATTTCGAGATTTCCATAACCACCAGAGTATGTAAGTGGTTAGTTGGATTCGATCTACACCAAGGAATTTCTTACTAGCCTGAAAAATAAAGAGCCACCAAGCAGAGAAATCAGAGAAAGGTTCACAGTTGTTCCACTGGACAGGTGACAGTTTCCAGATAATTTGGGCTCTTTTACGGTGGAAAAACATGTGCATAATAGATTCCTCGCCCTCTCCACAATGCCAAAGCAGATAGGGTGGATGACGCAAATTTTTGGACATCCGTGCATATTGGTAGGCAAGATATTGTGACAAAGATCTCCGGAGGAAATATTTCATCTTCTCCTTGATCTTGGGTTCCAAATAGAATTCCACAAAAGTGAGATGTTTGGAAGTGCATTAGCTTCAACTTTATCATTGTTGCTTTTTCAAATCGAAATCATTTTGTGTGTTTAAATGACAAAGTAAAGATGCCAAATTTATGGAAGTGCCAAATGAATCTGTCAGGGCAATTCAAAATACTAAACGGAGTATTCAAAATATAATCAATTTCTTTATCCTCAAAAATTTCAGAAATGAGAGCAAGGTTCCAAGCAGATTTATCGGGGAGGATCAATTCACTAACCCCAAGTAGGAATAGAAGGATAAGAGATTTTAGGGAAGGGAATAAAATTTGGAGAGCAAGGGATCCATGGAGAATCCCAAATCTTAATTGTTTTACCATCCCCCACTTGATATCCGAGCATGATAAGGGTCTTTTTATGCATGTTTTATGTGTATATTTGAGTAAAAATTGAGTTATTTTGTTGTTAGTTTCATTAGTTTTTGATTGTATATTGTTCATACTACTGTGAGGTGCTTTTATTGGTGTAGATTGACCATTCGGGGCTAATTTTGGTGAATTTTGGACCATGGATTCATGTCAAAATATACCGGGGGGTTTAAGGATGCAAAAACGCTCGAAATCCCAATCCAAACGCGTCATTTCGGGGCCTTTTTGGTCCAACACGGGCAGGGTGTGTTGGGCAACACGACCGTGTTCCGTCGGGAGCGAAAAACTCGAAAAAATTACACAAAACAGCCTCTGACACGGCCAGGCCATGCTCCCCAACACGGCCGTGTCCAGAGACACGGCCTGGCCGTGTTGGGAAGCACGACCATGTCATCCTGACTTCCTACACAATTAAACAGCACAGCCTGACCGTTTTGGGCGACATAGGCGTGTTCGGATCACTTTCCAGCATCAATTTCTGGTGGAATTTGTTAAAAAGTCATCTACCAACCTTTTTGACAACTTTTGAGCACATTTACACCTCATTTTGTTGCACTAATTCCTTACTTTCCCACATGATCACATGGAAATAATGATCTTAACAACCCAACTCATAAAGTTGAGCATTAAACTATCAAAAGATAACATTATTAAGGAATACTTTCTCCAAAATAATGTCTATAAAAGCCAAGAGTGTGGGTTGAAGAATTGATGCATATATTCATTGATATACATAGAAATCATATTTTAGAGATGAAAGTTCATATTTTGGAGAGAAGAAACACATATTGTGGTGAGGAAGAGAGTTAGAAGGCTTGGATCACCATGGAGAGGTGCTAAGGCACAAGGATTGAAGATCGCTCGGAGAAGAAGATGAACTCCACCACTTCGTCATCATACTTCCAACAGGGGAGTCTTATGTTGGTTTTGAAAGTTTTAACTTCAAGTATTCATGTTGATTTCGAAAGAAACTTCTTGTTTAATTGTTGTTTTCATTCTCAAATCTATCATGAGTTAAATCGCTAGTGTTTGAATGTGATGAACCCTAGAACTTATTTGTGTTTATTGGGTTGAATGTTTTAATATATTTTCCTATGCTTTTATGCGAGTCACTTATGTTATGCTTGTTTATTCGAATTGGTATATGCGCAATATTGATTCGAAGTTTATTTTTCACCGGGAAATTGAGAGATTCATGGCGAAATAGAACCAACATAAGTGAAAGGAGTTGCATGCAATTCTAGATATAGGACGACATAAATCTTCCGGATTAGGGTCAAACCTAATATGGGAATTCACAAATCGTTAATGCAATCTTGGGGGTTTTAACTAGAAAGAGATTTCAGTTAATCAACTTGAGATTAGGAGTTTTTCGCCTTGAGAAAGGGTTTAACTTAATTTGGGAATGCCTACGGTCTATGAAGCATGAAAATATGTTAAGGAATGGTTAAAACTTAAGGGTTATGGTTGTATTCATTTTGGTAAAATCACAAAGACGTTCTAGAGGGATTCATATTCAAGCACATTTATATCCATCATCTTCCAATCCGAGTGTATCTAATATCCTTCGTGTTCTTAGTTGCCTCTTCCACTTTTATTTGCTTTCGTTTATTTTTATTTTTGCAACAAACTATTCGGCGAATTTGTAGGCTAGATAATAAAAAGACGGTAATTACTAGCAATAATAGTCCTCGTGGGAATGACACTCGATACTCGCTTAGCTTTGCTATAAACGATAGGTGCACTTGCTTCAGCCGTTTTTAGGAGTTCCGAGCCATCGTGAGCCCCTAATTAAAACATATTTCATGATCGAGCCAACATTTCCATAGCCATGATCAATGTCAGCTTTCAGAAGGCCTCCCCTAGGGAAATATTTTGCTTTAAGAATTTTGCTTAGAAGAAGATTAGGTTTGGTGGGGATTCTCCAGAGTTGTTTTGCAAGGAGAGCATCATTAAAGGAGGCAATATCGTGGAAACCAACCCCCCGAAGATTTAGGGCCGACCTGAGGAAGACCAAGCTTTCCAATGGATTTTTTTTGGCACAGAGTCTGAATTTCCCCATCAAAACCAGGCAGCCCTTTGACAGATAGAGTTGCAAATACCCATAGGAAGTTTAAAACACGACATGACATACACCGGGAGAGCATCAATAACAGCTCGAATAAGGGTCCCTTTCCCAGCAGAAGAGAGGAAATGGTTTTTCCAGTTGCAAATTTTCCTATTGACTGAATCAGTCACATATTGGAAAGTTTCCTTCTTGGATCGACCAATAACCATAGGGAGGCCCAAATATTTTGAAGATCTATGCTCTTTGATGTTGTCAAGGGTACGGCAGATAGCGTCTCTGGCAGAAGGGGGTATTTTTGCTGAAGATGATAGAGGACTTATCGAGGTTAATGAGCTGGCCCGATATGAGACTATACTCATTGAGAATAGTTTGGAGAGAATCAGCTTGGGATGAGTTAGCTTCACAAAAGATCAAAGAGTCATCCGCAAAAAGGAGATGGGTGAGGATTGGACCCTTTTTACAGATTTTTAGCCCAGAAAACGTACCAAGGGATTTTGCCCTATGGATAATATTCGAGAAAACCTCAGAGATAATGAGAAATAAGTAGGGGGAAATAGGATCCCCTTGTCTAATACCTCGAGACGGGAAAATAGACCCACACACCTCTACCATTGACGTTGAAAGAGAATGAAGCAGTACACACACAAGTTAAGATTAGGACAATATTTTAGAACAATATTTTACCATATAAATTAATAAAATTTTGATCTGTTGAATGAACTTGTAGTGACGATCACAAGTTGATTAGTTTAAATTTCCTGCAATTTCTTATACACGACCGGGTTTGTACTGTTTTCTGGAGAAGCAAAGGGGCTCGTTGAAGAAGATTTTTATTTTTATTTTAAATTTGAGCAAAACATGGATCATTGTTTTTTTTTTTTTTTATCAATTGAATCTATTTATAAAGAAACCCCTTAATTTTTCAGAAGCTGTTATTTTCTTGTGGTGGAGTCCATATAATTAATCAGATTCACAAACCATGACAGATATTCCTTTTTTGTTAAGACAATGATAATATGATATTGGCTATATTGGGGGCCAGAAAAAAGGTAAAAGATAAGATTGAGGACCAACCTTCAATTTCTTCAACATCACTCTATTCAAATACAGTAAATAATTAGTTGAAAGGATACAATAACGAAGATGCATGTTTTATTGAGGAATAGTTTTTCAAATTATTCTCAACCTAATTATAGACCCAAACTGCTTCCATTTTAGGCACTAACCACTCCCTTTTGAGTTTTGAAAAAGGACTATAATTTAATTTTTTTGTTTAATGCTGCAAAATCCAAATGGTATTTAATTTAAGGCAATATAAAGAAACAACGGATTGTATATTTTTGTATTGTTGTTATATTGGAAATTGTCAATTTCACCTTTTTTTTTTCATGTATAAAACATATAACTTAACAAGAAATAGGTGTACATTTAGTTGGATGTATACTAGACATATTATGCATTATGTATTAAACTCAAGGAATGATCATATTTTGCTTTTTTTTTTGATGAAATTTAAACCCTAAGTTCAAAATTTAATTTTTATACCTACATTATTTCTTAGATTTACTTATATTATCTATTTTTAGTATAAAAGTACAAAACTAAAAACACAAAAATTTGTGCGAGACGGTCTCATTGATATAATCAATGAGACGGATCCTATATTTAACTAGAGTTTTGACCAGTGGCGGACGCAGATTAGATTTGGGGGGAAAAAAAACGGGCCAAGTTCATATATTTAAACTATGAGAAAAAAAAAAATTTGGGGGCAATTGTAAAACACAACTATTTGAAGTTTTTATCAAAGTTTTGGGGGCAATTGTAAAAAAATTCCCATATTTTAGCTATAAAAAAATAATTTAAAAAACTTTTGGGGGAAAAAAATAATTTTGGAAAATTTTGGGGGCAAAGCAGCCTCTGTCATCATCATGGTTTTGACCCAAATCCATACCCATGAAAATAATCCATATTTTCGTATGTGTTTAGGATCCGTGTCATGAACTTAGATCCATGAGATGATCTCATATAAGCCCCCCTCGACTAAAAAATAGATAAAACAAAACACATATTTTTGGGATGATTTTTTGAAAAGAAAATTAATATTATATTCATAAGGATAATTCAAAGGTTTAGTCACATTATTTTCCAGATAAGAACGATTCCCATTCTTATGCCAAAAAGGCATAGGAAAACAAAATAGCATGGACCATGAAGTAAACTCCAAAATCCAAATATTATTGCTACATCTCCTTGTATTTTCCTTTCCACAAAAAAGAAAAAATGATTAAAATGTTTAAAATTTGCATTGAAATGATTTACCTCTATTTTTTTTACTGCTACACAGTACATACACAGTAAAAAATAATTAAAACAATCAAGAAAATCCCAAGAAGAGAGAGAGAGAGATTGAAAAAGGGCCATAAATGGGGTTGTTAGAGTAGAAATTACTGCACATTGTAGAAGAAAGGAAAAGGTTAATAAGTGTACAACTGGCTGCTGTAGCCTGTAGCCATGACCTGTGACAAAGGATGTTGATTTTGCCCATGGAAAAAGGCAATGCAAGAAACAAGGGAAAAAAGTGAAAGTTAGGTTTGCCCAAGGACCCAAGGTAATTATAGGCTTAGAAAGCTAAAATGCCAGTCCAGCAATGCCCCTGACCTCTCCCTTTTCTCTCTTCTCTCCCCCCCCACACACACACACACACACACTCTCTCTCCTTGGTTAAACACACAGATCTTTGCTTGAAGAAACAAGAATAAAGAAAACACCCATTACCTGTTTGTGCAAATGCCCATTTGAACCCCAAAGGCAACTGCTTTTTCCTTTTTTTTGTTCTTTCCTCTCTCTTCCACCATAATGTGTGTGACCTTTGGTGTGGTGGGTTATGATTGGAGTGAACAAGGAAAAGTTTCTTACATTCTTGATTAATCCTCCATCACCACGCCTCACTTTCATTTGTGGTTTTTTTCTTTCCTTTTTTTTTTCTTTTCTTGAGGCAACCTTTTTTTTTTTCCCTTTCTGTTGATGTGGTGGTGACTGTAAGAGTGAGAGTCATGGAGAATGAGCATACAAGGTTCGTTTGGTTGCTGGTACAGTGAAGCATTGATCTGAAAATGCAGGAAACTGGCTCTAATAGAGTTAGAAAGTGAAACAAAATTATTTATTTATTTCTTTTTTTCCTTTGCCTATATTTTCTTGATTGCAACACCCAATCAACACCATGAGAAAGCATGGATGGGAGCTTCCTTACCATCCACTCCAGGTATCTTTTATTTGGGTCCTCTGTTCATTTGTTTCTTTTTCTACATTCTCCATATGCCCTCTTACCATTTAATTTTTTTGTTTATTTGTTAATTTTTTTTTCTGTTTTTTTAGATGTGTTCAAGTGTCTGAGTAAAGATGTATATGTGTGCAGGTGGTAGCTGTAGCTGTATTTCTGGCATTGGGGTTCGCATTCTATGTCTTCTTTGCGCCTTTTGTGGGAAAACAATTGTTCCAATACATAGTGATGGGGATTTACACTCCTCTTGTAAGCACAAGTGCATCCTTATCTTAAGATTCCTTCTTTTCTTTTTTCTTTTTTGGTAATAAGAGTTGCTTTTCAGTGGCTATGTAGAAACTGAGATCTATGGTTTCAATGCTTGTTGCTTTCTGATTGTTTGTTACTTTATTCCTCGATATGACATTTTTGCTTGATTAGTTTCAGATTTAATTGCTTTTTCTATATTTCCATGTTTAATGGGTTCTGGGAAAAAAAAAGCATTCAAGTGCATCCTTATCTAATTTCCATGTTTATGGTGCTTGTCATTTGTCATCTAGTTTTTTGCGTCGTATACAAACAGAACCACAAGTTTCTCATTCAAAATTTTTTCAATTTATGCTTTTAAAGATTGCATTTTGTCTCTTTATTCGATTAGCCTTGGCATCAATCAGATCTCGATTTTGGACTATTGTTATATCACATTTAACAGCCTTGTTTCTGAGATGTAAATGTGAAAATACATCAGGGATGGAGAAATATTCTGACAACATATCAATTCTACTTGATTAATGCCTGCTAGTATTTACTGTGGAAAGGCCATTCCTCATCCACCAATCTTCTTGCAAACAGCACCTCTTCTAGTGGTCTTAGAGTTCTACTCGCTGCGTCGCTGTGGACCGAAAGTTGTAAATTGGTAGAAAAACAAACCAAATTACTCTGATACTCGACTCTAGATTGATTGCTAAAGTTGTTTAAGTTCGGTTTGTTAATTAAACAATCTAACTCTGAATGTATTTTTACGTTGGATAAGATATGAAGCTCGGCTCGAGCTCGCCTAGATTAATAATGGTAAAATGCGTAAATTGATCAAGCTACTCGAGCTTGATATGTATTCAATTCGATTAAAGCTTGTTTAAGTTCGATTTTATAACCAATCAAACCAATGTCAAACATAAATTTTGAAGTGATTAAGTTTCATACAATCTTGGACATTATTGTGTTCGGCTCGACTCAATTTGTTTATACCACTAGTTGTGACTTGTGAAGGAGTAGCCAAAATTCTTGTGGAATCTACCATGCAAGAAGATGCTAAATGTATAATTATCTGATTGGACATGCTCTAATTAAGCTTGTCTTTTGGAGGGTCATTATGCTGTTTTGGCCTGTTTTTTAGTTTACTGCAAACTGTGTCCCCGAAACACACTAAGTACCAATCATTCATTTGTAAATTGATCAAGCAATGACTAGAAAATGTTGTTCTTCCCGCCTCTTTTATTTGCATTAGTTATTTTGATTTCTCAGTATGCTGTTGTTAGAATTTCATGATGTGTGCAATTCAGTTTAACTTTTAGAACATTGCGACCTTGCTCCAAATGATCACGTCTTTGTGCTTGATGACAAAAGAGTATCATTTGCAGCCTTGACCATCTCCTCCTTAGGATAAGATTTAGCAATTTGGCTATGGGAACTTATCGAAGTACTTCTAGGACTTCAAAGTAAAATTAATTTGCCTATCAATTTTGTCTTTCTAAAATTTGAGTGAGAAGCATGTCGAGCTCATAGGCAGTGGGTAATTGTTCTAGAATATTGTAGGCGTTTCACAATTACTGTTAGCTTCTGAAAATGCTATATCACTAGAATACATAATCTGTTTTGCTATCCTATTTAACATTTGGGATGTCGTGTGGTACCGTATCTAGTTATACGGCTTTGGTGAGAAAGGCCTTTGGTCTTCATAATATTATACAGTTCTCAATTGGTTGCTACATTAGCAAATTGACGTAATAATTGCTATGTCCTTAATCTTATTCTGCTATCTGTCAATTTCTCAGCTAATATGCGCCTTTGGTCTATACATATGGTGTGCTGCTTCTGATCCGGCTGATTCTGGAGTCTTTAGATCAAAAAAATATCTGAATATTCCAGATAACAAGAAGCATATCAAACCAAGTGAGTCTAAACATGGCGGAGAATCAACTTCATCAATTCGAGATGCCAATGCTGCAGCCACTGGAGAGGAAGCTAATGATGAAGGAAAAATAGATATTAAGTCAGCAGCTGATCGTAATACTGAAACTGAACGTAAGAGCACCTGCTTCATGGCCATGTTGGCTTTATTGCCTTGTGCTTACATTTGCAACTCACATGAAGAGTCTTCTTATCAACAGAGTGAAGATGGGATGTTCTACTGTAGTTTGTGTGAAGTAGAGGTTTGTTTGATACACATGTAGCTAATGGCTGTCCTATTTTCGTCTTTGCTTTTTTCTATTTCTCTTATTTTTATTTAATTACCTTTTTTTGTAATGATTATTAGATTTGTTCTTGTTAAAGTTCTTTTTACCTTTTACTTGTTACTAAATAATGGACCATGTGACCAAAATGTTTTCCGGCTATCAGGTTTTCAAGTACAGCAAGCATTGTAGAGTTTGTGACAAGTGTGTTGACCGCTTTGATCATCATTGCAGGGTAAATGAGGATTTACATTTGGGATATTTTTACTATTATTGTCAAAAAGGATTTTCTAATTCCTTTCTCTATTTTGCAGTGGCTAAACAATTGCATAGGCAAGCGGAACTATAGGAAGTTTTTTACTCTTATGGTGTCTGCCCTTCTCCTGGTATGCTCAATCATCCATTTTCTATTTTCCTTCACCAAGACATTGCATTTTCAAGAAAACATGGTATCATTTTATCTGAGCTTACTTCAGAACCAAACAACTACAGCTATCTGCTTTTGTCACTGTGTCTAAGCCTATCTATCGTGAGATATATGTGTGGTCGATGACAGAAATGTGACTATTTAATGAAAATGTAAGCTTTGTGTCCTTTGCTTCTGTTCCTAAAAGGACTTGCTAGATCTTGGAAGTCACCTCAAAATTCATTGATTTATTTTATAGTCAGTTTTTGTATTTTAGATGGATATTGACAGGTTTATACATGTTTGTGCTGAGATTGCAGCTTATACTTCAATGGTCGACTGGAATCCTAGTACTTATCCTGTGTTTTATTGAGAAGAAGAAATTTGCTACTGACATCAGCTCCAAGTTAGGAAGCAGTTTTACAGTAGTTCCTTTCGTAATTGTAGTGGTGAGTACATTACATGTCCTTGAAAATAATAATCTAAGCTTGTGATATTTATATCATTGTCAATTTCACTGCCAAGCTTGTGATATTTAATTTATTGCACTACCGTGAAAATAATAATCTAAGCTTTACATATATTACAGGCAGTGTGCACCATATTGGCCATGATTGCAACCCTGCCGCTTGCTCAGCTCTTCTTCTTCCACATCCTTCTGATAAAAAAGGTTGGCGTTGTTTTCCGTTTTCTTGCGTTTTTGCTTGTTGCTTGAAATATTAACAAATGAAAAATTGACAAGAAAAAAATGTTGTTTACAACTCCCAATTGAAAATGTGGGATAATAGGGAATAAGCACGTACGATTACATTATAGCTCTAAGGGAGCAAGAACAGCAAGCTGCCGGAGGTCATCAAAGTCCTCAGATGTCTCCTGTTAGTTCTATTACTGGATTAAGTAGTGCAAGTTCCTTCAACACTTTCCATCGAGCAGCATGGTGCACACCACCACGCCTGTTTGTTGAAGATCAGGTAATATTCTTCTGAAGATTCATTACACCCTCCTTTTAGTAGTCTTCGTAGTTCGTACATTTGTTATAAATATTCAGCATTTCTGGTAATCTTGGTTCACTTTTCATTCCATGCCAATTGCTTCGTCAAAAGGACATGAGTTCCCGATATGGTCATTTGTACACAATAGTTTCACCTTAACATTATGGTGACACTTCATGCATTATTTTCTTAAAATAATTTTGTTTCGAAATATATGGCGTACCGATCAAATGAAATAAGTTTTACAGCTCCATTTTATCAGAAATCCAGGCAGATATTAACTTAAGGCTCGAATCTCTCTTCCAATTTTGCAGTATGATGTGGTACCTCCAGACAACGTATCCGTCAGTTCACTCGGGAAAAAGACAATGGTGGACGAACAAACAAAGAAAAAGAATCCTGCAGCCGTAAAAATCAGCCCATGGACACTGGCACGCTTAAACGCAGACGACGTTTCAAAGGCCGCCGCAGAGGCGAGAAAGAAGTCCAAGATTCTCCGGCCTGTAATGAGGTCCAATTCGACTTACGCCCATGAGACAGACAGCAGTTTTGGCAGTAGCAGTCGGAAAATGGCCTTGAGGCCCGACACCAACAGAAAACGAGGGAGCAGGCGAATCCGCCTCCCTGCAGAAATGCCCATTGAGCCTCTATCGAAGCTTCAAACTTCAGTTGCCCAAAATCATCATAAGATCACCGATACGTCAACCAGCTTGGGCCCGCTACAGCTCGAAGCCCGAAGTGATTACAGGACGGGCCGAGGTATGCCCGGCCCGACTGGTGGTATCATTGCTTCTTCGCCCGAGAGTAGCTTAGATTCTCCTGACATTCACCCTTTTCGGGTTTCCTCATCCGGAGCTGAAGACGGAAGGAGACTTGTCGGGCTATCTGCTACTAACATGGCTAACCAGACTGACATTATTCCTTTGTCAAGATCAACTAGCGATGGATATGATGCGTCCGGTGGAGAAGATAGTGATCGAGTACCTACGAGAATTCTGCATAGGTCGAATAATTGGAGTAGCCTTCTATTTGGGTCCGAGCCGGACAGAAATGGGTCGAAATTCTTGCCGCCATCTTCATCTACACTGTCGAACCATAGGAAGGTTTGAAGCTCATTTTGAGATTTTTTGATTTGTTGGCCGAGGTTGAAAGGTTGATGACACAAAAGCTGTGTTGCGCGATTGCTATATCTATCGGGCGTTCCTTCAGAATTCGATGCAACTTTTGGTTCGAGATTGTTAACAAGGGTTGTGACTTGTGATGATGATTGCAAAGATGTATATTTTTCTGATGATACTTTTGTGCCCAGTAGAGGGGAAAGTGAAAAGAGGTTTGAATTTAAAGAAATTTATGAAATCTGTGAGTTGTGGCATAAATCCTTGTTCTTTGTCATCAACTCCTGTCAATGCCTAGAATTTTATGTTTAATACCAAGTGAACTGCGCATGATTTATAACATCTGTCATCCTTTCATTAGGGGTTAAGTAGCATTTAATGGAGTAAATAGCATTTAACCCTCATGTTTTTGAAAAGTTGAGTGTTTCATTTTCAATTGACCTAGAAAATTTTATTTAGTTATTATTCATCCTACACCAGGTGTACCATTGATGTATGCATGAAGGACAAACATCCCATTTGATAAAGAACAGATCTCTTGTAAAACGGTCGCACGGTGCGATGGATTGCACTTTTAGTATAAAAAATGATACTTTTAGTGTAAAATGTGATAATTTTAGTGTATTAGGACAATGTATCACTTTTTATACTAAAAGTATCATCCTCGCACCATGTGACCGTTTTACACAAGTTTTTGTCTTTGTTAAAACATGATAAATGTATGAGGGATATGCACCAAGTGTATGTACTCCTGGTATAGATAAGAATCACATAAACTTGAAATTTTATGATAATTTCCAAATAACTCACAATCAATCTCCTCACGAACGTAACAAAATATCGTTTCAAGTCCCACAAAACAAATCTCTTACACAAATTTCACATTCTTACACACTCTTTAAACAACATAGATGAATCATATGTAAACAATAGAACCAACCAGCAATAAACAGTAGGTTTAGTTGCAGCTAGACAACATTAACATCAGTAGCCAATCGTACATATTCCCGACCCATCTCCTCATCCCTCTGAAACACCATCTTTCCATGCAACTCTTTGCAATAAACGAACAACACCGTGTTTGCAGCCATACCATAAAGCGACAACAGCGTCGAAAAAACAACATAAACAGCCATCTGCACAACAATCCATCCTTTACTACTCCCACCTGCATTGGCTATCAAATTCGAATACCACATCGACGAAAGCCCACCCAGAATTCCAAAAAGCACCATATTTGAACGTGCAACCTTTCTCATCCCCTTAACCAAATACGAACTCCTCTTCAACGGTGCGAAACCCCATTTTGATTCCAAAACAACGACCGCATTCGACAAACACCACTCTACTAGCAAGTAAACCAACAGCCCCACAAGAAAAACCGCGATCACAGTAACAAAAACAAGAAAATATCCACTGTTGTAGTCCATTTCGACTCCGAGTAACACAAGCCCATTGTATGCCACCAGCATAAGAAGAGCAAAAGCAAAGATGATCAATCCCAGAATTATCTCTGTAACAAACAGGGTTGCAAGAAGAGGGAAAAACGAAACTAGAATGGATTTAAGCGACGAGACAAATTTCACGGGTTTACCGTAGAATGCAGTGAAGGTGCTGTAGGTGATAGAAGGGGTGGCACAAAGGCTGAATAGGAATACAGAAAGGATGTAAAGAATTGAGATCAGAAGTTGGGAATTTCCGGTTTTCGGGTCTGGAGTGGAAACGAGGAAAAGGGATTGGAGATAGTGGGAATGTAGTGAAGTGGGCTGCACAAGGAAAGTGTAAATAATGGATGCAAAGGAGATTGGGAGGAGAAAGAGAACTGAGAGGGCCAAAAAATGGCGGGGGTGACCGATGATTATGCGCCAGGTTTCGGAGAGTACTCTCCAGAGGCTTGGGCTGTGGGTTGACATGATGAGAGAGAGAGATGGGCTTGGAGAAGACGATGATCGATGAGTATAAAGAGATGATGGCTGACAATTCTTGTTCAGCAATGAGGAAAAGTTCAAAGTCTCTTAAGGTCAATAGTCCAAATATTTGTATATTACTATAAGCACATTTAATAATGGGAAAATGTTGAATCATGAATGATTAGAATGGATTTTTCCAACAATCTGGATGCCCCAAACTTCATTTTGCAATATGCAAACCCAATCCATCAATTAACTAGAATGATGTTTTACATCACATAATTTGATATTATTAATCGCGATAAATATACAAAATGAAGTCATCAACGCACACGACGTGTATTAAGGTTATTGAAATAGGAGATGAAAAACTGTATAGAATAAGAACAAGGTTATTGAAATAGGAGATGAAAAACTGTATAGAATAAGAGAAGCGGATAGTGGTCGAGACTCTCAGGCTTAGACTAGAGGTGTGAGATTCGATCCCTTTCACCCCTCTCCTCCAGGATAAGTACTGCCAAAAAAATAAAAATAAAAAACTGTATAGAATAGAAAATTTGTATTGATCAACAACTTTTCTCAAGTACAATAGTTTCAAATACAGAAGCAAGGCAGAAAGCGTGTTCAATAATAATACTATAGGACCAAGTTTGTTGACTTGTAAAAGTCTTTTTATGATAACTACTAAGACATCTTCAATGATCAGAAGATATAAATTATTCCTATAATTTGCATAATTATATTAAGCCCAAAAACACAAGCTAAACTGGAAACCTAAAAATTCTTGATGCTATTCATATGGGATGGTACAATGCATACAAACCACCTAACATCAATACCCAATATTATTTTAGAATCAATTGGGTAAAAATGAAGTAAACAGACAAACTATATCAACAAAGAATTGAACAACAACATTTAAGTGAACTCTATTAACTGTAAAGGGAGAAAATACTACAAGGTATGCAACTATAACTTTCAGAAACCTTTGCAAGACAGTATACTTGTGAATATCCCAATCTTCAAGATATAAGATGTATTCCTTCTTCAATTACCATGTTGTAGATCTTGAACTTGAAGCAATTCTTGATAACACATCGGACAATAAACTGCGGTACTCTAAGTTATCCCCTTCACACAAAAATTCCATTTCAAGAACCTTCATCAGCACATTTTCATTGACAACAACACCAGACCATAAAATTTGAGTCGAAACTCGAGCTTTTTTCCTTCCTGTAGCTATGTTTATGACAATAGTAGTTTCTATCATATATGAAATCAAAAATATCGTCATTGTACGTCTGTTGATCCCGATGCATTAGTCAGGGCTTCCAAAACTGGTTCTGTTTCTGCATTTGCAAATTCCATGCGATAAGATTTACAACTGAAGTAGAAAACTGTGCTCATCATTGAGTCTATTAGCACCACAAATGAATACATCAGAACCAAAAGAGGTCCTTCCCATATCCTGGAAGAGCCATCTCCGTAACTCAGTGTTTTCACCCTATGCTCAAAAAGACCCTCGACAAATGCCATTACCATTGTTGATCCAAGAAATATCAAGAGCCCAACTTGGGTTTGTCCCTTAATTAATGAACTAGACCTCAGTAATGCCTGTGGCCCTGAGACATCCTCAAGAACAGATATCACAACAGCAATGTTGCAAATAATAATAGCATTTGCTAAAACGATCGAGAATATAAATCCGACTACCATAGCAGGATACAGAATCAAGTCTGATGGGAATCCCATAATCACAAACACGCTGCTCACTACAACCAGGAGGACAATGAATAACGCGAGGCAACCAGAGAGTACCACACACACCCACAAATAAGTGAAGATTATGCGTTTCCAAATCTTTGAAATAATCACGCAAAATTTCGAGGAATCAAACTTCCTCCTCGAGTAAGTACAATCAACCGAGTAAACCACAGCGGCCTTCGACAAAAGCGACAATGTGATGAACAAAGGGAAGCACATTGTCACTGAAACTGCCACTTCCGACAATTTGTGGCACGAGTGTTTGATAAAAGGCCTAAGAGGGAGTCCACTGGACCTTGCAACAAGCAATAGCCGTAAAGCCAGCCTCTTCACGAGGGATTGATCAACCAATACATTCGACAAAAGCACGGCCGAAACTGGACAAATTAACACTGCAGCAATCGCCATGAACCCTGTCGAGTTATATCTCAGAATCCTGACAGTTTCTCTCAAAATCTCCAATGCACTCATGGAATGAAAATGGTAATCGGATCCAAAATCACGCACAACCGTCTCCAATTCAAGATTTTCAAGATCCGGACTTATATTTTCCTCCTCTTTCTCTGTGTGTAATGCATTTGAGCTGTGTCGTGGGCTCAAACCACTCGATACTTCCATTTTTCACAATTTTCTTTCCTTAACAAACCCCACAAAAAAAAAAAATTAATTAAAGAAACAAAACAAACATCCCCAAACCCATCACTTACCAAAAACTCAATGCATAAAGAGTTATTAAAGAAATGCCATTCAGATCTAAATCAACCACGGTAACTCACTCAAATCATACCTCCCAAAAACCGAAGATCGCACACTAAATAACGATATCACATTCCAGCAACAACCCATAAAGCCAATATACCAATCCAATATATCCGCGCCATCAAACACCGAAAATTTGTGCCGAGTGATTAGGGTACGGGAAAAATGAGAAGAACGAGGGACACGAAGCTCGTATCAGACGAGAGCTCGTGAGGAATGAAGGCAGGTCACGCTCGGAATACAGCAAATCATCATAGAGAAAACGAGGGGAGGATTGATCCGTGATTATGAGTGTGAACAATGAAAAACAACACTATTTTTGGATTTTGAG